>UYYA01000063.1:0-138678 GCA_900624975.1 Angiostrongylus costaricensis
TTTCCTTCTGTTGTTCGTCTTCATCAATATCTCTTGCTAAATAATTGAACAACGTTTTTGTCAATTGTCAATTGTAATAAAGTTGCTGACTCTACGTACTTGAGAAATCTCTTGTTGTGTTTGTTGAACGGCTAAACTACTCCTTTTCTTTTCAACACAGTCTAACATTCCCAGGATCGACTTTCTCTTAACCTCGGCATTGGGATATGAATGTGTCGAGTCGTCAACCACATGCGACTATAATCAGCTGTTCTAAACTTCCTCATTGGAAGTCACGAAAAAGCGGCTCTGAAGAAGGCGATACTCCCGAAACGTCAGCTAGCGTTGTATTGTATTGTGTTTTTATGGAAGTAAATGTATGCTGTTTAAAAACCTCGCGATTGCTGAACAAGAAAACGACACACAGTCTAACATTTTCAAACATGTTTTTAAGGATGAATGGTTCAATCGATGATGAGACACTTATACGACGTCTAGTCAACGAGGATGGTAGACTTCAACCTAAGTGGGGTTATTTAATCCTAGCTATTGTACCAGTTGTTTGTATACTTGGTAATTGCATGGTGGTAGCAGCTGTATGGACAACAAAAAGTCTACAAACGCCAACAAATTATTTACTGGTAAGTTAGTCCCTATTGTTGTAATGTCAGAGAATTGTGTAGACCATCAACAGCAACAACCAATCTCTAAGATTTGCATTTTGCTTTAATTTCGCACAAAATCAATTGTCTGTGGAAGTAGTAACTCAAAACTGAAGAAAGAACAGGTGGAAATCATCATGACGGATTTCAGGTTTCGTTGGCGGTGGCAGATCTAATTGTTGGAACGTTTGTCATGCCGTTCAGTATATATCTTTCGGTAAGTGCCCTAGTTATCCACTGGCACACTTAGAAAACTAGGAACGGAAGTTCTGTTCGTGTTGAGTCTTCGGATTAAGGACTAGTTCCCATAGACGAAATTTTAGATTAACGAGCTTCATTGGCACCTTTCACTGACTGTGTGCCATTTCTATTGTGTAGTTGACGTAGCAGCCAGCACCTCTTCAATAATTCATCTCGTATTGATAAGCATCGATCGGTAGGTAGAGCAGGTTAAAAAAATATAGTTTTTATATCATATCAGAGTATTCACTTCGGTTTAGAATCCCAAATATCGTTCCTCTTTTAACGGCTTACCACTTCATCGTTCTAGAATTTGTTTCTGATTGTCGAATTGCGATCTACACCATGCCGTTCATTTCCATGTCAGAATCTCTAACATTCGAAAAGAATCCGGCATTTCCATCCGGATGCACAGCTAGGAGTAGACCATTCCTAAATATTTCCTACATTATTGGAGTTTTCGCAAAGTTTTAAGGCAGAAAATTCTTCGCTATCTATCTACAAGGGTTGAAGATTACCTGTAGTGACGACTGGAACGTTCCTAGCATGCTGTTCCTGTACTTCAGGGAAAAATTTTGTTTAGCCATAAAATACCTTGTACACGGCATTTGTCCTTGGGTCTGAAGAATTCTTCATAAAAACGGGATTCAAAACAACTCAGCTGTTTCACATTAACTACACACATCCTATAAAGTACTATTACTTTAATAAGTAGAATGAAGATTGTCAAAACAAACAAATCATTGCCAATAACCTGAAACTTTTCTACTTCACCATAGTCAAGAAATTCTGGTTTTCTGGAGCCTTCCACAAGAATTTCACACTGTACTAGTATCTCTCTTAAAAAATGGCCCAAAAATTGAAAAAGCTGATCTTCATACAGTGGTCACGCAGAGAATTTCTTTTACAAATTTGACAACTTTCAAGTTCTCAAGTGCTCAAATTATTAAATTCTCGTGTACTTCAATTGTCAAAAAAACTCCACTCTTTAGGAATTCTGGGCAGCTTTTTCATTTTTCTGACAACTATGAAGACGACTATTTCAAGCTTTCAAATTTTTCACGCTTAACTGTCTTAATGGACGCGTGTGGAGCAGTGGTCAGAAGCGCCCTGCAACACGCAAATGGGATTGATTCCCAAGTCTCTGGTTCACCAAGCCTTCCATTTCTCCGGTTTAGGCAAAGTGCTAACAAACTTGTCTGGGAGGATAGCGGCGCTGGCTCAATTAATCGATAGGCCACCGTGAGTCATTTTGAAGGCCAGATATGCATTCAATCACCTCCAAACGATGCTTAATGAAGTCGGATGCATGGCGCATCCCTCAAGGATTGATCAACGCCGAGAGCTTTTTTTTATTAACCGTGTGTTAAGGAAAAATTGGATCCGGGATGGTCATCTCCATCGATCTCGTCCAACATGCGAATAAGTTAGAATCCATCTGGTAGAACTTAGCCATCATCCGTATGAAATGCTGAGATATTTGCAAAACTCGGACCACAGGTGTATGCAGTGGAGAACGAACACGCGCTGTTGTCCTTATCGGGGAGCAGCGCACTTCACCACTACACCATCCGGGTCCTTCGCTTTACATGTATCTCAGCTAGTTCTATCCCATTTGCATTAGCCATCATCGTTATAACTTCCTTGTGATCATTCTAGTGCTATGTCGATAAATACTACAAAATACCACGGATTTATAGTTTGAGAAAAATTATTGAATAATACTTTGTTCTAGTACCTGCCATTTAATACTGTATGAAAATAGGTTATAGTTAACGTTTGCACTTATATCCCTTTTTCTTTTTAGTGTAGTTTTTCGTTATACAAGGTACATTTAAACATTTTTTATCAGATCGGTTGCTTATTCGAAAATTTTAAATTTTTGTGTTGATCTCTACGGAGTATAAGGATGACCAGGTGGGCGATAAGAACATAAACTGTGCATCTACTTTCGTGGGTATTTTTAGGCCAGAGGTTAATTCAGAGAATGGAATCCTTGCTTGTTTTGCATCAAACTGATGTTTTAACTTTGATGTTTTTATTCTCCCAGTCAATTCTTGTAACAATTTACCGACTCTGGATTTGAGAAGGGCTTGGCTAACCACGAGTTCAGGATCGAACTCGACTGAATATGTTCTGCAAGGCACATCTAACCAATTGTACTCCATCCCTATTTAGAAAAAAAAAACTTGCTTCCTTATGGGTGAAAAATATATAAGACATGGTGGCGGCCAGCTGACAAGTAAGCTCCATGTCTGCTAAACTAGAAACAAACAAGCCGACCGTATCCATCTCCATTGGCACAGCATCGTTCTACAAGCCACTCTTAGGTGTCCACTTATGGTCAATACAAAGACTTTGGACAATGCGAGGCTCGCTGGGCAGGAGCAGGCACATAACGTGGACGAATATGACTTTTAATGGTACAAACTAGAGTCAATTCAATGAATTACTTGAGTAGATTTGATACACTTGATACATACAGCGTTTAAATGCTCTCATTTTGTTATCAGCCAAACAACAAAAGTCTTACCCTCCACCTTACTTTTTCTGAAGGAAAAAGCAGCTTAGAGAAAACGCCTTACCAAGAAACCAGCATAACAAACTTCTTGTTTTCACCTTAGAAAACAACGTTCATATATAACACACATATCGTGGGAATGCTTATGTGTTTATCACTATAAGTTTGTTTTTTTCAATTTCCTTGATTTTTCAGCTTTTTTAGATTGGTAGCCGCTACAAAACCATCTGATTATAAAACAATGAAGCACAGAAAACGGGTCTATGTTGCTATCGTTCTCACATGGGTGTTTAGTATTAGTATTTCAACCCCTTTAGGTAAGTAACTATAAGAAAAGCTTATTGAAAACTATAAAAGGTATGTTGCGTAAAAACTTTGTTCGACAAGAACTCACCAATTTTTGGGAATTTTGAGGATTCAGCAAATACTTACTTGCTTAGATAACCCGTCTTCATTGGGGGTGAGGGCCTTAGTATAAGTTCCATTCTTTTCTCGCACAGTCGTCATTCATCGTGATGGTGATGGCTTATTTCGAATGTGGTGACATCTGCAAGGCCCATTCCGAATTCCCAAAATTTTCATCTAAGAACGCAGATGTTTGACGTTAGCCATGAACACCTCCTCCCATTGTTTAAGTGGCCGTGCAAGAAAATGCTGGCATTCTTCTCGAATCTACTTCACTGTTCTTTTCGACATTTTTCATCCGTTCTTGCTGTTATTACTGTTATGCGACTGGGTCAATTCTGCTTTCCTAGAAAAGCTTATGCGTCAATCGAATCTGCCCACGAAAAAGGTGGTAATCAGATGCAGCACAAGACCCAGGTACCACTTAGGTGTCAAAAATTTATCTTCTGTTCGCGAGAATATGGTCCATCTCCATATGAGTCGTTCCCTTAAGAGCCTCCCATGTCCACCGGCGGTTATCTGTTTTCTCGAAAAATGACCTCTCATGGAAGAGACGTCTTGCTGGCACTAATCTCGCAAGTAGGTTTCCGTTCTCATTTCGCTCTCTTATTCCACATTTTCCTTTCCTGTATTCATTATCCTTGGCTAGCTCTTCTTCATCTAGAAAGAAATCCTTCAAAGACGCATTTATGAATGATATTTCATTGCAAATTGTTTTCCGCAATTAGTTGTAGAACGCTTCTAGTTTCCTCACACACGCTGTACAAGTTGTTGAATAGCACATGGTGATAGTGACTTTCTTTCGACGCCGAAGCTAGAGAAGAAGGGGTAATCGCGGTGACTGGATCTCGTATGGGGTAACTATAGAGGAAATTAATGAGCGCGCGACAAAACAATCGCTTCTAACATTCCGTGACGGAAATTTCCTTCAATGAACGACAAGGATCCCGTCATCTAATTGGCTTGTGTCGGCTTTCCCGCTTTTTGTGTCTTGTAGGGCGATCACATGGAATTTTATGTGAGCGAGGCCTACGAAGAGCGTTAGGTGCATGAAAATACTGCTCTAGTATTACAGATGCAAAGCGAAAAACAGTGTATCCATGTCTTGCCGAGAGCGCTCTTGTTTTGTTCGTTTCCAATGGCATCCTGTGCAACCAGAGCTTTGGTCGCCTGTGATGAACAGCCTTTCACCTCGACTTCGTAGATATAAGCGCCAGTGTGCGGGTTACTGAGACTCGAATTTCTCTCGTTTAGCCGCTGCGGCTTCTTGTAGTGTCGAGATCAGTCTAACTGATCCCGTGCTCAAATTGTCTTTGCCCCAAGGAGTCAGCACCCTTGTGAATCATTGGAGATTTGCCACCATGCCACTAGTCATAACAGCAGGACGGTGGTGATTTCTGGCATTGCTTCACTATTAACCTTCAACCTTCAGAATCAAAACACTGAGCTCCTTCTCAGCTTGGCAAGTCTTGTTTGCAGGATAGACATCCGTTGCATATTGCAGTCCTACACCCGGGAAACCTCTCGACCACGATTACCCGATGAAGCTTTAGAAAGATTAACGAATAGCGAATCATTTTGGTCGCAAAATTACAAGCTGCTCAAAAAAAAACAGCGAACTTTGTTGTTGAGTGCCTTCATCGTTTATGCTGAAGAGGCGTCACAATTTAAGAAGTACCTTAACGAAAAACTATACAAGAAAGAATTTCTAGACGAAATGCTCAGTAGTTGAAAGGTAGTATAAAGAAAGACTAAATTGAAGTTTGGACTTTTCTATATTTTTTAAATTTCTAGTTTTTCAGGCACGACTTTAAATATTCGAACTGAGTATTTCCTTCTCACTGAACATCATTGTGGCATCTACAATCCCATGTATATGTTGGGAAGTAGTATCTTTGCATTCTACTTACCTTGCTTTGTCATGCTGTTCACCTATGGTTATACTTTCTACGCATTACGAAAACGACTTCGAGCTATTCAATTACAGGTGAGGTGGCCATAGTCTGTCATCGTTTATGTCAGAAATAAATCAAACAACTGTGAATGTTTTCAGTTTATTTCAGGAAATGGCAGGTGGTCAATTTCTTGGATTTGGTGCCGATGTTGGTAATATCGCAACATCTGCAATGCAATCAATTGTCGGTAAAATCACTTTGATGTTTGTTAAAATCGTTTTCGCTTTTTTTCCTTTTTTTTTAAGGAATTCCACCAAAAAATCGCAATATGATATCATGGGAGAAGCCGCTGTTGAAAAAAATCGAGGAAACGGCTGCCGAACATGCTAGCTCGCTGGACGACAGTGAACGTGAGCAGGTGACCATTTACTTCGATAAATGATAAAACTGTCCTTCTTGTTTCTTTATTAGGATTCTTATTTTACCGCTTAAACCTTGACATCCGTAAAAGTTTGCTGTCTCTTCGTGGCGGAGAGTGTCGCTTCCACGAAAACCCAGTATTCTGATGGTAACAAGTGAGGTGGTAGGAAATCTGCTTCCGATCCACGGCGTCCAACGCCTACTCTTGGTGACGGTTTGGAAATGGCTTATCACGTCCCCTCGAGGTTGTAAGGAAGAGGAATCTTGTTCAACAAGGAGATTATAAATGAGATAGAAGTTATGCTCGGGCCATCAGGGCACTAATAATAACGGGCTATAGAAGTTTCCAGGCATTCCATGTATAAAGGAAGGCTAAAGTCTTAAGGTATATAATGACCCGCAAAAAAGTTGCAACGTGCGATATCGGCGAAAATTCAAGCGATTCGAACGTTTATCGAAGCCATTTTCTTCTTTGCTACATTTTTCTATAATATAGTATGCACAGTATACATAGTCTCCCAACGGTTTATCGCGTCATTGTGGCTGGAAGGTGTTGCTGGGTGTCGGACTGCGATGTTCAGCGGGGGATTCATCCTCTGGCAGGGTCTCCCAAGCTGAGAAGGAGTCCGGCGTTTTCGTCAGGAAGCCTTGCTAATAGTAAACCAATACTAGGATCCACCACCGTCCTGGTATCAAAGTTGCATGGTGGTAAATATCCCTCTGATTCACAAGGGCTGTGACTGCTTGTGGCGGTGAAGACCTGGGGCAAACTTTGGCCAGGCTGACCTCGGGGCTCCAGGGAACCATAGTGGCTTAACCAGCAAATCTCCGCAAAATGGAGATTGGCCTAGGGCCTGCACAACCACTAAGGACGGGTCATCCAAGTATCAAGTAAGTAAGTGTAAGTAAGTTTTCAGTCAACTATCGTTCTCCTTAGGGCGCACGTGGCGCAGTGGTTGGAGGCGCCACTGCGACACAAACGTGGAGTCGATTACCGTGCCCATTGCCCACAGAGCCTTCCATCCTTCCGGGGTTAGCAAATTTGCACCAGACTTGTCTGGAAGGACAGCAGCACTGGCTCGCTAAACCGGTAGACCACTGCGAGTCATTGTAAAAGCCAGATATGCATTCAATCACCTCCAACGATACTTAATGAAGTCGAATACATGGCGCATTCCTAAGGGATTGATCAACGCCGACAGCTTTAGAGCTTTTATAGTATACGTAGTACCTGCAGTACAGTTTGCATATGACTCATTGGGATTTAAGAATTTTCGTCCTTGAACACGGAGAAAAACCTCAAGACATCGTAGGCACAAATACTTCAGATATGACGTGCCTTCATTTTTTCCATTAATAAAACTTTATTCAGTTTATGGTTATTCGGCCTTTCACTAATTAGGATTCTATTAAAGCTGCAAACGATCCTTGAAACTGTTCATCCTTCATCATGTGGAAGTGGGGAAAACACGGCAATAGAAGACGATATTGAGAGACCGTCTTCAGTCTTACTTGAGGCAGTCACTCTTCAACGCGAAAACTCACTGTCTGGCTTTGTGTTGGAACTACCGCAGCCAATGTATGCCAAGAAGTTTGTAATTTTGCTTTAGAAAGTTTTATTTTATTTTTACCTTTTTTGTTTCGTGCGTTGTGACATCAAATGTTGTGCAGATTCCAACACTTCTTCCATGCGAATCGTTTCCTTTCACGTGTCATCCACAATAGTCTTCAGATTTGTGAATTCGACTTCTCCTCTAGGGTTTTCAACCTTTTTATGAATGTCGTTAAATACCGCTCAACTTCGACTTCGACACGCATCCTGGGATAACCAACCTGGCTCGTTCAGAGATATTCGTCACAGACAACTACCATCTTTTACGGAATAGGGGAAGTTGGTTGATCTCATACCCGTTGAGTACCAATTTCTCGACCCCAGAGGAATAGAAAGGATGAGCGTGGATCGGTGACAAACTAGCGCTTTTTTCCTATTGAAGAAACCAAGACCACTCTGTGACCTCCTCACGTTCAGAAAGTTTCGGTTTAGCTACAAAAAAATCCACATATTGATACAATCCCTACCATCCAATCGACGAAAAAATAACACTGGTTTTCCTAATGAGTTGGCTTTTCTATCGGCATAGCACTATCCCATGTCTTTTCTTCGTAGAATTCAATTTTTTCCCACCAGCCAAAAGTTTTCAGTCAAACTTTCTGTGGTCAAAAGTAATCAAAAACTATTGTTTTACGTTTTCTTTCTAACTGCAGCATTTTTATTGCCCTGAACTTTCATTTTTATGCACATCTGGCCAGGTCTGTATTAAAACTGTCAACTAACACGACTAATGAGGTGTGCAACTAAGCGTAATATCTTTCTGGAACAGCCAAAAAAATACTTTTCGTGCTTACTTTTTATTGTAGTTTCAGAATACCTCGAAGATTTTCGGATGCAGTCAATTCCATATCTGCCGGAAAACGAAGAAGATCAGTCAGTTTCGAAGCCGGCGACATTCGACGAAGACACTCTGAGATCATTCATGGATCGGAGAATGAGGATCGTGGAGCAACGCTCAATCTTAGGCAACCGCTGGTTAGTTTAATCCTTCATTAGCTATATCGTTACTGGATTTTTAGTGCTGTAACTAAGTTTCAGTGAAAAAGTTTCCGTTCTCTTTCATGCAGTTTAATTGCGTGGAGCTTTTGGTATCAAGAAACGAACTAGATTTTGCAATTATCGAACTTTCAGTTTTCACTGCTTGTAACATCTAAGTTGAAACACATAAGTATGTATAGGTTTAAACGCGTAATGGGGGATGATGCGATTCAGTTCACTGGTTTATTGCTTCAATGTGGCTTGGAGGTTTTCCTGGATGTTGCGAGCAATGCACAAAAATGAAACCATGGGAATGGTATAGTCATTCAAGTTTCTCAACTCATGAGCGAACTGCTCATGAAAGCTGAACTTTGCATAAACTTTTACCAGAAAATGCCGCTATCTTTGATTAAATTAAGTAGGACTAGCGAATGAGCTACAAAGCTTTCCAACTTATGAAAAACGGCGATTAACGTTAACATTTTTACAAAATTTTAAAACACTTGTCCGACCCTTTGTTTAAAAATAACCCAAAAAAGGAATCAAAACGATCAATCAAAAATATTTAGCAGTTCTTTGTATTCTTGTTGAGCAAACACGAAGTGTTATCCTATTTCTTTATTTTCCTACAAGCTGACGTTTCGGCGGATTTCGCCTTCCTCAGAACCTGGAAAGGTTAAGTTGACAGCAACCTATTCTGCCAAACACCTCCAAAACCAAACAAAGAAAATGCTAAGCGAAGAGTTTAATCACGATGAACACAGCTTTGCAAACTCACCGCTTTCTATGAGGCCTCCACTGAATACGTCGCTTGAAGACCAACCGCACAGAATTCACATGGAAGCGTAATGTGCCCTTCCTTTAGAATAGCAGGCTTATATACTGCCCAATATCACGCGTGATAACGAGGCATTCCTCTCTGCGGTTCATTTTCGTATTCTTGGAATTGATCTAGAATGCCTCTAGAGTTTTGCGAGCTTATGTTCTCGATTCTTGTGGTAGGATAGTGATACGTACTTGAAAGTCCTCCTCGTTATGTCTTTGGGTCCTATGCGTGCCTAGTGCGGTATTTGGTTGACGTTTGCCGGCTAGGTGTTCTTTTATGCGGACACAGAGGGGTCTGCTCGTTTAGCCAATGTATTCGTCTCCGCACGCCTTACAAGAGATCAAATAAACTATACCCGAGCTCATGCATTCACCGTCTTTACCATTGGGGCAAATTATGCAATTTTGCGTTGCACGTAGACGGTCATGTAGTCGGTTTACGAACTAGCTGGCGCCTAAGATTACTCGGTGAGATTTCAACTACGTTTACCGAATTTTCTAGACCCACCCTTCTTAAGCAGCGTTTTATAGCTGCACTTCCATTATTTGAGATGAAGGGTAGGATAAACGGGACCTTTTTGTCGCTAGTGTTACCGTTTGGAGGCCTCCGATTTTACCTACACCTATCCTGAGCTACAGTTTCGTAGCTATTAGAAATGGCTATTTGCCCTGCCAAGTTCCGGGACTCCTCTCTCTGCTCTCTTCCCGTGCACACGTTGGTTGCTGCTCGAAACATGTTTCTTACAAGCGCCCTTTTCGTGTGAGAGTGGTGAGAGGAGAGGTAATGAAGCAAGATGTTTTTACTACTTGGCTTTCGGTACCACTTTGTAATGAAGCCATTTTCTGATAGGTGCATTTGTACGTTCAGAAATGGAAGCCATTTTTCTTTCGGTTTCTCTCGGGTGAACTTGAAATACTCTGACTGTGCGTTCAGCAACTCGAAACATTTGTCCATTTCCTCTTATGTTGTGCAAAGGACAAGACAGTTATCTATATATCTACAGTAGAGTAGCGGCCCGAGACCAATCACCGGTGCTTCCACCTTAGACATAAACGCAGTGGCAAGACTCGAGGTCAGTCGCTGTCCCATTGCCAACCCTCTTATTTGAGCGTAGTACTTTCAGGACCATCTGAAGATTGAGCAGCTCAAGCATTCTTTTAGCAGTGCCATCAAGTGCTCTATCTTAAAGCCATACATGTTTATTTCTCTTTCGTGTTGTAGAAGGAGTTCGAATATGGCTTGCATTGCGGAGTCATTCGACACGTTTGTATAAAGGGCGGTAACGTCGAAGGATTCCATCGCGTACGCGCTGCTGGGCTGCGTAGTACGCAGACGATCCAGAAACATCTGGGTATTCGCAAGATGGGTTGGAATGTGTTTCAACAGCTGGTTAAATATTAGGGCTAAAAACCATGTTATCCAATCCGTTGGCCTGCCTACACAGCTAATGATAGGTCTAACCTTAAATAATGATGGATCGGTAGACGCAAGATCATCACTGTATACTAACTTATGAGTTTTTATAAGCAAGTACAAGACGGGAGAAGTTGGTAAGTCAACTTTTAGTTGAGAGATGGTTTTAAACCAGCAGCCCTTACCATTTTGGTCCAATCGTGGTTTAATTTTCGGTATTTACTTCTAAACTTCTTCTCAGATGATGAGCGATAAAGCGAAGCACCTTCAAGATACTTTTTCGTTAACTCGACATCTAATTGATGGGAAATTACGACAAACTCTTCATCTTTATCACTAACGGATAGTCCTACGTTTTTTAACCTTATCAGCTCCCGTTCCTCTCGCATACCATGTTTTTGAACTTCAGTGGGCTTGGAGCTGTATTTTTTCGCGCGATAGTGATTAAGGGCTTTGAAAGTTTCATTCGTAAACATCCGAAATTTAACATCGGCTTCATTATTAGGCTCTTGTTGTCTAAAGACCGGCTGAGGAAATGGTACTATTGGTAGAGTCTTCACTTGGTGCCGTTCGCACCTAATTCGCGCTTCATCTCTGGATTTTTGCGGAGTCTATCTTGAAGTTCATGTAAACCACATGCGAACCTACGCAAGATTGTCCTGGAAATGGGTTCAGATGGTGAGAAACTCGGTCCCAACTCTAATAACGAGCCCGCACTGCCAGAGAGAGTCATGCCTCCTAACACGGTTAGCCTTGAATTTTCTTGCACATTATTTATCCTACTGTGGCCTGGTTGATGTTCGTTAGCGATATTTCTGCGCGCTATTGAAGCTGTGCTATGCGATTTACTTAAAAGCTCTTCGAATTTTTTCCGCAAAGTTACTTCAGCGTTAGACCTAATAGAGTTGTAAATCAACACTGACCTGCCCTCTATTCTCCTCCAGAGGCGGTCCTTCAAATACTGAGCACAAAAGTTTTACTTCGTCTCGCACTTCTTCCACTTGGAGAACATCTGTTTTTGTCGGCTTCCTAGACAGGTTCGTAGTATTGGCAATTCGATATCCAGTACTCGGTGACTGTCCTCTGGTAGTGTGCATGCATCGTGTAGTCGTCTTTATTTGATGAAGTTCGAGACGATTCGGTGTTTTAGACAGCGGCGGAGAAAGTGTAATGACTGTCGAGCTAACACGATCTTTTGTCTTAGTGACAGCGCTTCTTTTACAAATCGGAAGTATCATGCTAGTACGTCTCATAATAAGTCCCATGAACGACTTTCTATTGACCTCGGCATTAAATATTTAGCATACATATGTTCCTATTTGACAAGTATAACCACCTGAAGTTGGCGGTGCGTGTTCTTATCTTTATCCATTGAGCTTATTCTTTCATCTTATTTAGTTTATTGCTAGAGTAACTCGAATTCTGAACAAGCCAACTGCTCATATCACATTTTTTCGGATCGGATCACATTTCCACTTTTTTCCCGGAAACATACCCTTTCATTAAAATTTTTTTCTAGAGCAAATGTTTTGAATATTTTGCTACACCATAGTCGTTTTCTAACCCAGATTTGGTCTTTTCTTGTTGTGCCGCTCTCCTTCCAACAAGTACTTCGTTTGCGAACTATCTTTATCCTTATAATCTGAGACAGGTGGTAGGTAGCGTAGAGGCAGTGTTGCTCAACCAATACAGTTCAGGTTGTGGTTCGACCTGACTTGAACCAACGAAGACCCGCATTTCTCCGGGGTTGAGACATTGGTAATAGATCTGTCCACGATTAGCTGGCTTCCTACAATACACAAAAGATGGCGCTCGACTGTGACGAGGATCCTTGATCGGCCCAGCTCGGCTAATCCTGGATTTAAAAAAAATTCGACTTGCCCACATTAAACGGAGAACTCACGTGTAAAAATCAAAGAATGTGAGAAACGGTAGCAAGCTCGGGGCGATAGTTATTTCTGCGTTAGAATTATCATTTAATTTCAAAGCCATCAACGTTTTGCTTCTGCCTCATGTGTACAACCAGTGGAGTACTTCGTTATATTTTCGGTTTCTTATTAATGCACTTTATAAAAAATCGGAATTTTTCATTGGTTTTTAATTAATAATGCCCACAGAGTAAGACTATATAAGGATAATCTTAACCCTTTTATTTACTGCCTTTTTTTTTAATGGCAGGGTATGTTGCGAAATATAACTCGTATATAATGCTGAGATATTTGCAAAACTCCGGACCGCAGGTGTATGCAGGCAGGCGACAGGCAAATCGAAGGACCCGGATGGTGTGGTGGTGAAGTGCGCTACTCACCGGTAAGTACAATAGCGCGCGTTCGTTTCCCAACGCATACATCTGCGGTCCGGAGTTTTGCAAATATCTCAGCATCATATACGAGCTATATAAGGATAGTTCGTAAAGACCAAGTAACCTCCTCCAAAAGTCTGCTGTTGTTCTCCTCGTCTTGAATTAGTTCAGTCCATGAAGTCCCTTCTGTTTATTTTAAAGTCGATAGTATAAACGAAAGGATTTATAACCACAACTTTAGCTTATTATTTACTGCCTACTCTTTCTTAATGGCAGGGATTGCTTATGGCGTTGATCGATAGAACTAGCTGTGAGACAGGCGAAACGAAAGACCGGCATGGTGTGGTGGTGAGCACGTTATCTCCCGGAAGGGGTAATAGCGCGTTCGTCCCCCACCGCCGACACCTGTGGCCAGGAGTTTTGCAGTTATCTCAGCATCAACGAAAGAATTTATGTTTCATACCGAGAAAAAGAAGATGCGACGTTTATCTGAGATTATATCGGATTGGGATCGACCATCACGAACTTCCCTATCCAGTTTGTATGCTTACGCTCGACGTGAAAGCGTTTATTTAGCCCGAAAGAAGCTAGCTGGGTTAAAGGTGATATTTATTAAACGTTCAAATAAATCTTCGAAATAATCTTACTAAACTAACCAACTTCTAACATTAGGATTGGGCTTTGGATCTTCTGGCCAAATTAAAATCTAAACAAGGAATGGCAATTCGGCGAGAAGCGAGGGCCACTAAACTCGTTGCCACCGTGCTGCGTAAGTGAGATTGAGACTACTTAGACAACTCAACCTGTTTACTAATTAATTCTTTCATTAATACACCTTTCCGACTATTCTTTCAGTTGTATTTCTGGCTTGTTGGTTACCATTTTTTACGTTAAATATGGTCAAAGTCTACAAACTCATCTATAATTCCTGGACAAAAGATTGGGAGATTTGGTTTCACTGGTTCACTGCACTCGGCTATCTGAACTCTTCTCTGAACTTTTTCATCTATTCGACAATAAATCCGGTCAGTTTTTCACTATTTAAAGCTTTATGGAATTTAATTGATTGAGCTTGTACTTCAATGTCTCACACTAGAAAGTCTTGCCTTTTGAAAAAATATCGTACAAAATTCTCACCACATTGCGAAAATCATGGCCAGACCGTAGATTCCAGAAATTTCGCCACTCATTCCGTCGATTATTGCGACTTCAGCGATCAAGACTGAAGAAAGAAAAATCATGGATGCTACCACCAAAACAGACTAGCAAGTGAGTGTGCAAGTTTTACAGTGATATTTTCCTCCATTCAAAATTTTTTGTCGCCTAGGAAAGCTATCTTTTTTACCTTTAGTTTCTCGATTCTAGCAAATTATAGAAAACTCATACTAACAACTGAGTTTTCTGGTAAGCCTCTCGTGAATACGTTGCAATCCTGTTCAGAGCGATATTCGTTCAATTACTTGATCGATCATTAATACCCTTAAATAAAATGTGGCAATAGATTGCGACCGGAGCAAGTAGCATGTTGGAACTACTCTCGTTCACTTGGCAGAGGGCTCAATTTACCAGGCCCCGGTTCGATGTCGCTCTTTGCCAACCAAGCCTCTCACTCTTAAAAGGTCGGTAGATTGCTACTAAACTAGTCTGGGACAAGTCGATTCCCTCCATCCAAGCGGGAGCTTCCTAACCGAACTATCTCACGGTTGTTCCAGGGGGCACGTTATCAGCATTCAGGCACGTAGATTACGAAGACGAAAAAATCCTCGTGAAGCAACTGAAGTCACACGCGAGAGTGTTCGAAGTCTTTTATCGATGGTGGGTGCAAGTAAGTGAATCCAGTGCAAGAAGTGCTGGAGACGCCACTGTGTGATACATGTATTATCAAGCCGTTTATTAAAAAAAAATGCGAAATGGAGGGACAAATATCCGAAGTAAAATATTTCCTTTTTTCTCTAAGAGAGCCAGATAAGTTCAACTAAACAGTTGAAGATCCACTGAAAAGAGCAGGTTTAACACGTTGAGTTTTTAAAAATCAATTTCCATAATATCATAATGGTTCATAATATTAAGATTAAAAACTAGGTAATGTAAAGAGTATCTCGTAAAGACAATAATCTATGACTCCTCATTAAATATTTTCCTGAATCTAGTCTTTAATAATCATTGAAAAATGATAAAGCTTACGGCGTTTATCAATCCTTGAGGGATGCGTCATGCATTCGACTTCATTAAGCAAAGTTCGAAGGTGATTGAATGCATATCTGGCCATTGCAATGACTCGTGGTGGCCTAACGATATATCGAGTCAGTGTTGCTATCCTCCCAGACAAGTCTGGTACTAATTTGCCGACCCCCGAGGAGTGGAGGGCTTGGTGGTCCATGGGCGCGGAGATCGATTCCACGTGTGTGTTAAAGAGCGCCTCCGATCACTGCGCCACACGCGTCAATCTTAATAACCATGTCAACTCTAAGTGCATATTACCTCATCTGACACGGCAACAGTAAGCACATTAAGTCAGTTGAATTGAAGCGACTCGCATAGCGCAGTAGTGAGAGCTGCTCTGCGATGCACATTTGCTGTTTGGTTGTGTACCGCTGAGCCGGTTGTCTAAGTTCTACATCCTCCCGTAGTCGATAAAGGCTGTCTCCGATCAATAAAATTCTGGCAACTATGGACCTCGCAACACTCCAGTTGAGCATTTCAGGGTCCTAGGAGGAATCGGGGCATCGATTTTCTTTTCAAACAGCATTTTACGGCACTCATGAGAAAAAAAAATCAGTTGCCAGGTTTACCTCTGTTGGAAGACTTTCATTGATGATGCGTTCACGACAACGAACCGAATGAAATGAAGTGCTGTGGATCAGCAAAATTTCTTAAACCGGTCGCTATAAATAATATGAAACAAAAGTTTAATTTGTTATGCAAAACATTACACCTTCATCTAAAGTATACTCTATCTCATAATATTCTAGACCGCTGACAAGTAAGAAAATTTCTTTACAAAAACCGGAAATCGTCATTGATCAAGTCTCAGCGAATCAGGTTTTCATTTCAAAAGAAGATAATACAACATTTAGGTAAGACTTATTACAATAGATCGTATGTTAACGTATTTTTATTCCATATTTTAGCGCTGAAAACTGCTACATTTCCAGATTACACATTTTTAAAAAGGTTTTGACAGTTAAATTTAGTTATCTGCTTATGCTATCATGCCGTAGTTGAACTAGAACATATAACACCTTCAGCCTTGTTAATCATCAACCGTCTAAATGTGGATTCACCAAGAAAATCTCCACCTTTGTGATGGCTTAGAATTATCCAATATGCTCTATTTCCTCAAAGGAACATAAAGAGGATTACGCTTTCAAAAGAGACACATCATTTTCTATCTGTTTGTAGCCATGGTGGCTTTAGAACTCATAAAAAGCATAGTTGACTTTACCCGAGTACCTACAGAGCTTGCTTTTAGAGTCAACTTCTTAGTTATTTTAGTTCCTAGTCTCTTGATTGATACCTAAGGTCAAGTACAAAGTCAATGTCGCTCATCGAAGAAGTGATAGCCATTCAACCAGAGACTATTTGGCCTTTTTTGCCCTATGTCAAACCCTTCATCCGTTATCTTCGGATCTCCACGAAGCCACGGCTTACTGTCCATGGATAATTCCCGTGAGGGCGTTCCAGGGAAGGTGCATATATAACAATAAGTAGTAAACGATAGATATGTGAGTGCTTCCAGTACACCTCATAACTGATTATAGGATGACATCCTTACCTTAGACGATCATCATCTGAAATAATTGGCGGACTCTTTTCCAAGCTCTTTATCAAGAAACAAAAGTAAGTAGTAAAAACATCCTAGTTCATTTCAGGAGAGTTCACCTCTCCTCTCATCCCTCTCACACGAAAAGGGCGCTTGTAAGAAACATTTATCGAACAGCTACCAGCGTGTGCACAGGCACACAACAGAGAGAGGAGTCCCTGAACTTGGCGCGACAAATAGCCATTTTTAATGGCTACGCAACTGTAGCTCGAGATAGGTGTTGAGGAAAGCATAGATACCCCAACGATAACTCTAACGACAACAAGGTCCCGTTTATACTGCCCTTCATTCCAAATGAAGCAAGTGCAGCTATAAAACGCTGTTTAAGAAAGGCCAGTCTAGAGAATTCGGTAACGATAATCGAAATACCACCGGGTAATCTAAGACGTCAGCTAGTTCGTAACCGCCTATACGACCGTCTATGTGCAACGCAAAATTGCATAATTTGTCCCAATGGTAGAGACGGTGACTGAATGAGTTCGGATACAGCCTATCTGATCTCTTGCAAAGCGTGTGGGGACGAATACTTTGGCGAAACGGGTAGACCACTCTGTGTCCGCATGAAAGAACACCTAGCCGGCAAACGTAAGCTATGTACTCCACTAGGTACGCGTAGCACGCAGAAACATAACGGAGAAGATTTTGAAGTAAGGGTTACGATCCTCGCGCAAGAATCGAGAACACAAGCGCGCAAAACTCTAGAGGCATTCTGGATTAATTCCAAGAATCCAAAAATGAACCGCAGGGAGGAATGCCTTGTTATCACGGGTGATATTGGACAGTATATAAACCTGTTATTCTGATGGGAGGGGCACATTACGCTTCCATGTGAATTCTGTGCGGTCGGTCTTAACGCGACATACTCAGTGGAAGACTTATAGAAAGCGGTAAGTGTGCAGAGCTATGCTAAATGTGATTGAAATCTTGGTTTAGCGTTTTCTCTGTTTGGTTATGGAGGTGTTTGGCCGAGTGGATTGCTGTCATCTTGACCCTTCCAGGCTCTACGGAAGGCAAAATCTGCCGAAACGTCAGCTTGTGCGTAAATAAAGAAATAAAATAGCACCTCGTGTTTGCTGAACAGAAGTAAGAAGAGATATTCAATCAATGCCGAGGTTAATAGAAAGTCGGACTTGGGAGTTACAAAAGTAATAGATAAAAGTCTTCCTGATTTTTTGTCTCTTCTTAATTGAACCTTCTAGGACATTTCTTGTCAACAATCATGATGGCAGGTTAACCTGCAGAACTTCAGGTGTTTGGAAATGCCCAACAATTTGTCGACTTTGCACAGACAAGGAACACTAATGAGATTCGAGGCGATTGTCCACGACCAAATAGAAGCTGAGATATTCGTGTAATAGAAAGGAATAGAGAGACTAAGGTCAGGTATTATCGCATAGAATGGGATGAGGAATTTGTTGAGCTAAACAATTGTTCTTATTTTCAGCTCGATCGTTTGCTGAATCTCTTCAAACACGAAACGACAATATGGGAAGTACGATCGCGCAAAATCATCATCGTCAGCATCATCAATAGACGAAAAGAAAGCACAACAATTTCTGGCATCATGTGGTCTGTTGACACCAATAGAATTGACGGATCTTGTCGATCGCCTCTCCAATTCGAAGAAATGATGACGTCCTGCGTGTATTCTTATATCTGCCAATATTTCTTTTTGACATTTTTAAGGACCTTAAATTAATGCTGAAAGCTGAAAATCATGAGAGTTTCAAGCTATTCTAATTGCTGTTGCAACCACGAACCTTTCATGATGTACTGAACAACTTTACTGAGCACCAATTTTTAGGTCTTCCATTGCTGACTACCCACATTGGAATTGTTCCTGGATATAAATATTACTTTGATTGTGACTATCAACTAAGTACTTGATACTTCGCCTTCTTTATTGTAAGGAAACATAACCAGTAAAATGGACCACCTGGTGAATTAGCTTAATTTCACAAGAAACGTACTACCTCCATAAGTATAGAAGGATAAAGGATAAAGCTTTCGGCGTTGATCAATCCCTAAGGAATGCAACATGCATTCGACTTCATTAAGAATCGTTCGAGGTGATTGAATTCATATCCGGTCTTTACAATGACTCGCGGTGGCATACCGATGTATCGAGCCAATGATGCTGTCCTACGAGACAATTCTGGTAGCAATTTGCCGACCCCGGAGGGATGGAAGGCTTGGTGGACAATGGGCGCAAGGATCGATTCCACGTGTGTGTTACATGGCGTCTCCAACCACTGCGCCACTCGCACCCTTCCATAATTATACACCGCTACAATTTCTGATTGTCACACATGCGTCGTACCAATTCTATTCTACTGCCTCACATGTTTTACCGCTAAACAAAGTTTTGTAGAATGATAATGTTCCTAGTAACATACGAATTCGGCTGTCACTTGAAAGTCTGTGATCTTCTTTCTTCATTGACCAAGCCGAATTTGATTTTTCTTAGAATCCCGGAACAGCCAAGCTATATCGTTTCGAAACCTTCACCACAGGCAGGGTGTGTCTTACTAATCAGAGGTAGGTCCACTTCTTTCAAACTCATCCTGGATAGCAGAAGTTTCTGTGTAGGTAGGAAATCGTAAGATGAGTCGACAAACCGCTGGTGAATAACATAGCAAGCCGAATCCATGAGAGGTAAAATTATAAAAATTGCTAGAAAATGAGATTTTTCACAGAGGTGGACACGACGTTGTAAAAGCATGGCAGTCATTGCTTAATCATTAGCACGGATCTCTGAAATCTGTGCGATCTTCGACTCGTTCGACTGGATACTTGTTGCGTAGATTCATCCACCCTTGCATGACGACCATGTCGCATTACTTTATTCACCTTCTACTGTTTTCTCTTTATTATGACATTAAAATTTTGAATGCTTTTTTTGTTGTCTATATTTAACAGTAAGCGAAATTCTCAGATGGGTGCGTGGTATTTCTCGGTGCCAAAGTGCAGGGTAAAGCTGAGGTTTCTTCTCCACTATATGATCAATTTATGCTGAGAAATGGTCTGACGTTTTCATCGGTAGGCCGTTTAGAAAAGTACACTATTGATAGGAATCGATATCGCACTAGAAGAAGACTGGTTGTAAGGTGACATACTTTATCCTCAAGTCAACAAGGAGCAAGGACTCTACAAGAACACTTGCCTCTGATGACGACCTCTCTGATACTAGTTTCACCAGACAATTTTTCGAACATATAATGTTCAACCTCAGTAAAAAACATACGAAAGGTTGCCTTGTTCTTTGCAAAAACCAGTCACCAAAAAATTAAATGAAGCTGATGGTGATATAAGTAACGCCATCGCTATACCAGCCGCAAACCACATTGCTACTCGATCGCTACGTAACGGATATTATAAAGAATAAGCTATTTATGGTCTCCTGTTTCCAGCGATCATGACAAACTCCTTTTGGAAATCATAGGTGGTTAATACAATCGTTCATAGATTAACTAGCTGTTTTTCGAGTGATTCTTTAACAACGATAGTTCTTCAAGTCTTTAGACAAAACTATGACAAATTTTCTTGCACAGGAACTGTTTATTAATAAGTGACCATTAGCACTATTTAGGTTTCATAGATTCAAAAATTAAAGAAATTAGATTAGAAATGAAAGGCTTTCACACATTTTGCTTGAGGGTTCGCCTGAAACTAGGACATTTTCACGTTCTTCCGCATAAATGTCGTTGAACAGTTCTCGAGTCGATTCTCTCCTGGTATAGCCTTGTTGGAACATTCTCATGTGGACTGGAGGAAATGATACCAGACAAGCAGAGTGCCGATTTTCCGACGTTTGAACAATGAGAGTCTTGGCGGGACAGGTTGAGGTTCGAACTAGTCCTTTGTTCAAAATGAACGGAATCACGGTCATTGTGCTACGTCTCTTTCTCGTGTCACTTTAAAAATTTGAAAAATTTCGTTCGAGGAGCCGTTTCGAAAGTGGGTTAATTGTCACCCGCGAGACATTTTTAATAATTTGAAAAATTTTAAACGAAGAATGAAAGGAATATTGAAGAAAAGGGGTAGTTATCTATAATTAAATAGTCAAGACTATACGTTAAAATTGTGGTTTATTTACACGCATATAGATTTTGTTTTTTAAATATTAACACATTCACTGACTATGTCCAACTACTCGCTATCAATGGGCCAAAACCTCACTTAAGGGAGTAGGCTCGTTTTGCATTGAGCCGCTGTTTACAGGAAATCTTAGACAATTTGTGAGCGTATTCGACGTTTCATTGTAATAAAAACAAGAGTTAAGCAGCATGAAGAATTTCATCGCATTGCTGTAAACCTGTTTTAGAAGAAACAGCTCAATCTATACTTGAGAAAGTTTGCCAACCATTGGAAGGAAACCGTCCTTGGCATTCCATGCCTACGATTTTTGATATGATGTCTGGCTGTCCAAAAGTAAATCTCTTAACGTCCGCTTCGCAGTGATTTGGTACATAAACAGCAGATCTACACTATATTTCAACAGATATTCCAAGTCTTTTACGCAAAATACCACGATATCTTTCACAAAAGCTGATTTGCATCTTACTCACGAGACTACAGATTTTACAATGCTTACTGTTTACTTTCTCCCAACTACAATTTTCACGGCAGGGTATTATGCGCAATACAGCCACAACGATGCTGAGATATTTGCAAAACTCCGTACTGCAGGTGTCTGCGGCATGGAACGAACGCGCTATTACCCTTTCGGTTGCTAACGCGTTCGCCACCAAACCATGCGGGTCTTTCGTCTCGCCTGGTTTCTACAAGTTTCCTCATATTCCACGTAGTCGTTCTGTGAAACATCAGAGGCGGAAGACACCACGCTAACTTAACGATGAGAGTTCTGCCATCTGTAGTTGACCTGAACATCAATTTATAGTCGCGTACGCTGTGTTTCATAATCACCTTCTTGCTATCGCATCGATCCAAACGAGATCTTATCACGTTTTCTAGCTCCCGTTTACCCGCAAGATGTGCTTCAAAGGAACATCAAAGTTTTCAACTTCGTCAACACATAAACATGGTTTAGGCTAAATATCTACTACGACTAGATGAAAAATTTTGTTTCTGACTAGGACGCTATCCACAAAAGTGTGTTAAAGACGGAACTTGTACGCTAAAATACTGTTACTGTTACTGTGTTACTTATCTCACCTGAGCCAGTGTTATCCATATGGGTCTGGATAATCCATTGACGAAGGTCGCAAGTAGATTAATAGAGGTTTTTTCGAAGGAGGTAGGATGTTATCTTATTTCTTCTATATGAAGCATGTTTCTCTGCTCCTATATCAAAAAAACTCAACAACACTCGTCAAAAATTGGCGTTAATGGTGACCTGAATTCTGCTAAAAACCAAATTTTATTCAACTAAGGCGTAAATAATTAAAGTTTTTTTGGACTAATTATCTGACACAAGGCTAGTAAAAAGTTTCATTCGGGTAGCGTTCCAAATTGTATTTTAAGAACCGGATAAATTTGAGTCGATTGTCCACAACCTGTGGCTGTAACATCGAGTCGAATTGTCTGGAGTGGAACACTGCTCAGATGAAGTATCCTGATTCTGGAGAAATGGGAGCCTTTTATTACTTGAACTATTTCGCATTCCATAGTGATAATTCTAATTTCACTTGCTTTAAATTACTTCTCATCGAAAGCGACCAACCACTTCATGATGTCTAAAGCACGACTCAAAACAATTATTGATAATATCTGATTTCTTTAAACTCCTTGACAGCCCATTTGAGTTTGTCGGAACTTTATCGCTAACCTGTAAATTTTCAGATAAAAAGTTAAGCTGCTTGGCTGGAGGTTTACTCTAAATAAGTTAACCCATCTTCAAATTGTGACTCTTGAGAGTTTTCGAGATGAATGGGAAAAAGTGTGAAAACTGATATTCTTGTCCTCCTGTATTAAAGCTTCAGACAATAGATTTTAGTTGGAAAAAGCCGTGAATATTAGCGAAATTTTCTACATGTCCACTCTTTGCATCTCTATTATTTTCATTCATTTTTTACTTCACCATGGCAGGCTCACCGCTAACTGAACTAATCTTCGTTCCAGCATTTCGATCTTGTTATTTTACGCGTTTCTTCAGCGGCTATCGATTCCGAATGTTTCACAACAATCTATTCTCCTGATAATTTCCTTGTTTTTTGCGCGATAAGTTCAGTTCTCAACCGCTTTTTTAGTAGTAGCGAAAGGTACGACTATGGAGCATTTGTCTGATCTTTTGATGGATTTGGATACATTTTTTCCTTATTCTTATTTATATGAACCGTCATAGTAAGCTTCGAAGACTCAGCACGTATTTCATAATTCGTTGTCATCTGCTTATCATCCACGAAAGACTTCCTACCTTCCTGTGAATTAGGCTACCACTTGAGCACTTTGCCTTTTTTATAAATGTCACTCAATGCCTGTCTTTTTCACTCGCTCCGGATGATCGGAATGGCTCTACTAGAGCTCTTTCAGCTAGAAGCCAAAAGTGGCCACCGGCTTCTGTACACTGAAGGGTTTGCAGATATGCCTACTAACGATTACCTGGGTGCATGGTAAGCTTGCTTGGACTAGGGAGTGCTTGAACCAACCATACATATGTTGTTCTGCAATACCTCCAACCATGGCCCTTCCTGCTTTTGTTTGAGAGTATCACTGTACAAAAACATTTCTTTAGCGTGCCTTTTAAGGCAATACAAATTCTAGGGCATTAGGTAAAGTTGAGGGCAGCACAGTACCGTGGCTATCCCTCGGTTTGTTGTGCGTCAAGAACCGGTGATAGAATTTTCAGTTTTCTATATTTCCTTATGAATACTCTGCTCGCATCGAAAGATCGATTAAATCTTTGATGCACAACGTCTAAAAAAAGGTAAAGACCATAGAAAGTCCTAAAAGCCAAAAGGTTTCGTTAGGAAACGAGGATTAGCTCAATGAGCAATCTATCATCACAACATCATACTTACCGTTTATATTAGGCACTCTCGTCTATGATATCAAGCGATGGACAGTCATCGTTGGACATCCAAACATTTGAGGGCGCAAGTAATCTAGGTAATTGATATATTCTTATCAGGTGTAACAGGGTATGGCTGACATTTCCACAGTGCCACAGTTCGGCGTTATTCGTTCACTAGCTTTCTTTAGGCAAAATTAGAGTCAAACATAACCTAGAAAAAAGCTCCCATCATTGATCAAGAAGAAATGAAAGTGTGCGGCGAGAACACGCAGAACGAAATCCTTTCTTCATATGAATGGCCTATTAAAGAGGATCCGATTGAAAACCATGAATGCTCATAGAAAACCCTCAACACCGTATACCCCTCAGCTTTTGAACTAAAAAGTTGAGATGGCATCTCCTCACAGACAACGCTGTCAAGCATAATTTTTAAATTCATGGTAAATTCGTAAACTATAAAATTCCGGTTGGAATTAATTCGTGCAAATACCTGTAACTTTCGAACTGCGATAAACTACGGAGAAAGCACGGCTCCACGAACAAGTAACATCTACTTTCCAGCTGGAAACGATGAGAAATAAATAGTGCTCACAGTCTGAACATGATAAATTATCTTTAAAAAGAAAAGATTTCTGACTAGCAGACGCCTTGCGCAGAACATCCTGTCCAGCATGTGTGACTGAAGAAATCTCCTCAGCCACCATCCTTTTTGCTTTTTGGACGTGTTTTAGAAACTTTTGAGCAAGGCTGTAGCCCTTCAAGCAACCAAAACTCGTCAATGATTATGAATTATTGCTTTTGGTGAATTTTCAAATGCCATTCAAATTACGCGAGCACGTATCAGCAGAATTTGATAGCCGTGATAAGTAAAATGAAAATATGAGATTATTACTTGTCTAAAATTGTAGTTAAAATTGGGAACGCTCCAGGCCCGGTCATCTCAGGACTTCAAGGAGAATTGCTCGACCAGCACTTTACGACATTCAAGATGAAATGAAAATCCTCAAGCAGTAACCGAAGCCACACGTAAAAACTTGGAAGACCTTCGTGGACGATGGATGCGAGGAGACGAATTGGATGTGAGAAGTGCTAGTATCCGCACAGTAGCCGTTAAGAGGGGTTAATAGAATAAAAAAAAATAGTTGGCATAGTTGCCATAAGTATATCTTACGTAATGCATTAATTTCACATAATAAGCACCATCTAGTCAAGCCTTAGCCAATAACAACATTTCCTACTTGAGCTGGCTCTTTTTGAAATTTCCAGTGATAACTCGTATGAAATGCTGAGATATTTGCAAAACTCCGGACCACAGGTGTATGTAGTGGAGAACGAACACGCGCTGCTCCCCGGTAAGGACAACAGCGCGTGTTCGTTCTCCACTGCATACACCTGTGGTCCGGAGTTTTGCAAATATCTCAGCATTTCATACGAGTTATAATTCGAAACATAACCTGCCATTAAGAAGAAAAAGGCAGTAAATAAAAGAGTTAAGTTTCCAGTGATATTCACTCCAAGTATGTCGATAGGTCGTCGGCGTATTAGACTTCGATCATAACGAAATCACTATTCTTATATAGCCTAATCTCTAATGCGTTAGGTCATCGAACTTTCGAGAGTTGATCTTTCAGCTCATGATACGCCTCAAAACTGCCTATTTATCTCTTCTCTTTCAAGGAATGCGGAAAGCAGCCCACATTTGGTGCGATACCATTAATTGAACTATTTTTGGTGATAGGATAGCAGGGAAGGGCTCTGTTGTGGCATAGACTTCCTTATAGCTTAACTTCCATTGAATATGTCCAACACCTCTGTACAAGCAGTTCTATTGAGAGAGTAAACTCTGCGGAATAGATCGCAGTTCGACAGCCAAGGAAATCGCTGCAATTTACTTCAGTTTTTTCACAAACTCTCATCTATTTTAACACTTAATACGAATTCTATTCAGCCAATGTTCTGCAAATAATCTTCAGAAAAGTGCCAGATGTTACAGCTGGTTGGTTTTTCTCGATTTCTATTCGTCATTATTCTAATAATTTGCACTGCAAGATGGCAGAGGACCATAGACGACTTACGGCAATTAATACTGGTGGAACGATTTCTGATCAACGACGAGTAAGTTTTATTAAATTTTAAGTATAATATCATAAGTTAGCGGTTATTATTATGCAATTCAATCTTCATAGCAGTTTATGAAGCCAAAACAAATGCTAATATTATTGGCTGACCGGGGTTTTCCATCAGTTATAATAGTGAAATGGCAGTAAACAACGTTCGATGTTAACTAGGTTCTTAATCCAATATTGAAACTTTCAACTTCAACTCTTCACTGTAAACAACAGAGATTTTTCAAAGAATCTTGAATTTCTGATGAATATTAGGTTAAACTCCTATCTACTGGAGCGACTTGAACCTACTGAATTGTTACGAATGCGTACGACATTCTTACGACTTTGTCAGTCAGTTAGAAACTGTGATATTGTACCACCATTTATTCAGTATGAAAGTAGGCATATGGTGAGAATTTGATAAATATTTCTCTTCTAGAACGAATAGCCAAAGATTTTTTTCACGTTTACGATTTAGGTGGCTCCACGTTATGGTGTATCCACTTGTGTGATTTATAAGAACTTATCAACGATAATGACAGCTATTATGTGTTATCTCTATAATACACTGCTATATCGACAGCACATAGCTGATATGACACGCGACACCTACTCAGTACGGTCAGTAAAAAACTCGACGATCTTTACTAAATATTAATTTCAGGTTTATTGAGAATACAGCTTTAGTTAATGAGATGCTTAACTACGTTCCACTGCCTTTCGACTAGGCTCTAGATTACCATTTCTGGAAAACATAAGAATTAAGACTCGATGAAGACCAAGATTAAGCGCCAATGAGTTTGTCATCTCCATTAAATTTCTCACTGCATAGCCGATTCTTAGATGCCCAAAAAATTGATATTCCTATGGCGCCATTTTGGAAGAAGACGAGATATGGTAGCGTGTGAGTCAACATCAGACCGAGTGTTTGCAGTGCAAAAGCCTTATTCCGTATTGTTTTTGTTTCCTTTTCCCTTATGGCAACAGTGAACTGCGAAGGCGCTTTCGATTTATGGAACCAAGCCGCTGAAGCTTGAAGGTTATTGTTTAGGTACATGATGCATCAGAAGTATCTGATTTTGAATAGTTTGGAGCGTGCGGAAACGGACTTAATCATCAACCCTCGAGGCTACCCGGGAACATTGTTTCCAAACCTATTTGTGTTAGGTAGAACACTTTTAGCATCACCATTCATCAGCATATTCAGAAGCGCAGACGTCACTTTTTTTCCGTTTACATACAAAGCGGCAAAATTTCGCAGTTTAGAGTGGAAAGAATGGTAAAGTCAAAAAGATGGAAGCATAGCAAGACGTTCCATACCTCCCTCACCTTTCTTGATGCCCCTACAGCGGCAGCACTCTTTTAACTCTCTTTCTTCTTCGTTCATATTGCTGACTTCTCATGCTCCATCGAAACTGATTAGTAGAAATTCAGCCTGGCTAATGCATGGTGTCATTAGAACGTCACGGCGGCGACAAACATGATCCTACTTCCATTCACTTCCTTTCACTCTTATGTTGATTATACGTTGTTGCTCGTTCTAGGTTGAACTGGTTATCGGAAGCGTATTGGCTAAATGATGGACGACAGACAACAAATAAATTTAGCTAATTTCAGATATATGTGGACAAAATCTTCAAAGCACTTAATAATTATAGCGCGAAGAAGCTTCACTCTATTTTCACAGAGACGTAAAAATGTGGCATATGAGAGGTTCGAGGGCTGATAAGGTTAAAAAGCGTTAGATTATCCTTTATAGATAAGAGTGGAAATTGTGTATTTCCTCATAAATTGGATGTTGAGGTAACGAAAACGATTCTTAAAAACGCTTTCTTTTGCCACCCGTTATAAGAAAACGAATTCATACCTTTCCTCTCACCACTCACACAAAGAAAAGGTGCTTGCAAGAAATACATTTCGTGCCACCACCTCCACCACAACCAGCACCACCACCAGTGAACACGGAAGAGAGCAGAAGGAAGAATTCCTAAAATAGACGCTGCAATAGCTATTTCAAATGGCTACGAAACGCTAGCTCTTGGCAAAGGTTTAGAGAAAGAACCGCGTCGAAAACAATATATTTAGCGAGAATGAGGTTCGTTTATCCTACTCGTTATTTGCAACTAAAAAAAGCACAGCTATAAAATGTTGTTTAAAAAATGCCGCTCTAAAGAAATCGGTACAATGATTGAAATGTCACCGTGCACCCTGAAACGTCGGCCTTTTCAAAAGTTGTTGCATGACCGTCCATGTGCAACGCAAAACCATATTTGTCCTCATGATGAGGTTAGCTCGGATAAGGTGTATCTGGTTTTTTGCAAAGATAAAAACCAACTAGATAAAAAGCATAAAGTCAAACACAACAGTATTTAAAGACTTGAAATAAAACGCTTCACTAGACAATCTCGCACAATGGCTAAGACTGGTATTTTAAAGTGACAGTAGCTCATCACCTACTCATATGAGCTCTATAAGGTTGGTCTTCACGTGGAACACTCAGTGGAAGACTCACAAAGACTAGCGGTTGTGTGAAGAAATTGTTTTGTTTCCACTGTGATTGAAAAATAAGTACTGTGGATTTTCTGTTTAGGTTATGGAGGTGTTTGGCTGCCTAAGTTGCGGTTAACCTTTCTTTGACCTTTCCAGTCTCCGAGGGAGGCGAAATTCGCCGAAACATCAGCTGTTGTTAATAAATAATATACAACAACAAACTCATGCGTGCTTACCAAACAAATAACGAATTATTTATCGATACCAAAGTTAGCAGAAAGTTGTTCTCGGTAGTAACACTGGTTTTGCGATGTCTACAAATGACAACCACGTAGCTAATTTTGTTATAGTGCTATACTATCAATAGGCCTCAAAAGGGCAATATTATGAAGAGGAACTTTGGAAATTTGAGTTCATAAGTCTCGAAAAAATTGTCCAATTACAAATTAAATAAGCCTTAACTTTTTGTGTTTAATTTACTGATGCACTTAACCTGCTTTATTGGTATAATCATTTCCTACGTAGAGGCTTCCACATGCTGTAACCCAGCGTCATTAAAAGGCAAGTACATATCATCGCCATAGTATAGATTTTAACAGCACGTATGTTGTCTAACCATTTTTAGCGGCGTACTCATCCATCGCATAGCCTCTGTAATGAGAAATCTTCCGTCACCGGAAATTTTGTTTCCTGGAAAGACAATGCACAAATACGTTTTGTTTGACTCCGAATTTGTCCACCCTGTTTGCATGTGCTTCACACTTGTATGAATCAACGCTTCAAGCTTGGGTGACCAGAATGTGAACCGCGTGAAATAGATATAGGATGTCGACATTATTCATAGGCCCACCTCCGGGTAATGTAATAGATTGTTCTCTTCTGGAGTACAAGAAGGGATTACTTGTTGTCTAATAGCTTTCCAGCCACATGACTGTAGGCTTTCGGAAATACCGTTATGCTGAATGTAAACGAAATACGTGCAAATGCAGCAATGCATGTAGTCACGAATTACATCATTACGTACATTCTTAAGGAATCTGCTCTACCGTTTATCGCTTCAATTTCAACAAGATGTCTCTTTGGATGTCGAACTGCTATATACAGAAGCTTTCGTTCCTCAATAAGCAAACCGGAACTGCAAAAAAGTTCGACAAATTCATTTGATAGCCCACGTAGGAGTAAACCAATGCCAAAAATCACTACAGTTCTGGAAACATGCCAGTTACAACGCAACAGTCACTTCCTTGATCCGAAGCTTGCGACGACGAACTGGGAGCGTTGTGGTGCATATTTTTCGGTACTCCAAGATCAGAAGAATTTTCCAGGAATAAAATATCAGTTAAATATGAAGGCGTAGGCCTATTCTATGACTCACAGATAGAGAACCCGTACCCTCAACTAATGAACGTCTCAAAGCAAATATATTCATCTTGGAATGCGTCACACAGGCTCCCACTTAGCTGCCTCGACGTGTTTCACATCAGAGATATTCGTTCTTTTTACAGTTTCCAATACTAAGTAACTAGTAAATCACTAATCGCTTGATCTACATTTTCAGCTTTTGCAAAGGGAAAAATGAATATGGCTCAATACGTGCACTGCGGTCATTTCATAACCAAACTTCCGGAAAGAATATTTCTTGGCTTAACATCATAGTGACTCGGGACCCACTTGAACGATTCATTTCAGGATTCATTAACAAATGCTTACGGTGAGCACCAAAACCACTACTTGTTAGTATTTCACACATGGGTAGAATCAACAGCCCTACGAAACTACCATAAGTGTTGGCCTATTTGAGAAATTGTCGTTCTTTTCTTTAAGTTGATTTTTAGCACTAACTAGCAGTGCCCCTCCAGTAACAATTATTACTATTATAGTCACTATCCACGGATTTTCCTCATATGAGGGGCCTCGAACCGGTTAGTCGCGAGGCTACGTGACGTGTCCCCAGGTGGCGGATAGGGAGTTAATCGAGGACCAAAAGCGACCTTTGCTTCCCTGAGACGCAGGTGGATCCAGAGGATGGACTCTCTGTTTCTGATGCGCCAATTTGGCACATACTTTCCGTATTTGCTAGACGTATTCATGCATGCGCGTGTGGCTGCGTTCTTCCTTATGCGGATTATATTCTACGAATCAATTCGGCCAAAACAACTGACTGGGCAGTATATGGGAGGTGGTTAAGAGTCGCCTTCAACAAATAAGCACCATGTCCACTATCGGAGAGCCTGGCAAACTACCCGTGAGTATACCCATCCTCCACGTTCAGAGCCCAGCAATCTATACATGGGTATCAAAAATGCCAAACACAGTAAAAAAAAACGGACCTCATTCCCCTGACCACGAAAGAGCCCCCAATTTCGTAGCGTTGGGTAGCGCGAGTAGTGAGAGGCTGCTAAAATCTCAGGGCCAATGGAAGTTGCCTGGATTTCAAAGAACTGTGGTGACGATCTGTACCTACAATGCACGTGCACTTGCATCCGAGCCCTCGGTAGAAGAATGGCTCATGCAAGGAAGAAGGATAAAGCACGACTTCATCGTCCTAGCCGAGACAAGAAGACGCCAGCCTTTCAACGCCGTCTATGACACCGGAGAAGAACTGTTCCTCGGAACATGCGACAGTAGAGGAGTGGGCGGCGCCGGCGTTCTCGTCAACACGAGTTTGTCGATGAACATCGATTCATTCGAACTACTTACAACCCGAATCGGACGTTTACAATTAAAAGATGTGGAACAATACCGGCTTTGACAATCTTCGTCGTTTACGCGCCGACATCAAACTATGACGAAGAAGAAGCCGATGCGTTCTATACGGACTTGTAGCAGTTCTACAGAGAAGACCACACATTCTTAAAGGTCATCATTGGAGATTTCATTCAACGCCAAGATTGGACCAAGAAGATGGTCTGAGAAACGTCACATTGGGACACAGAGATTAGAATGGAACGAACAGGGTGAGTGTCTGAGTTTATCATGGCGACCAAGACAGTCCATGGTAATTCGCAATTCCAGAGGCCCCATACTCAACGCTGGACGTGGGAGTATTCCAATGGAGAGTACCACAACGAAATAGACCACTTTATAGTAAATAGAAGGTTTTCCCTAGCGGATGTCGCTGTCGTCCCAAAATTCTACACGGAATCAGATCATCGTCTCCTTCGTGCAAGCTTCTATTTCTCGAGGAAAATAGAAAAAGCCGCTAAATTCCAAAACAGAAGTCCAGGAACCACTGTAAACTGCGATTTATTCAATTCATTAGTCGGCTATTGGGAAGATGCCGTTATCGATAACATCGACGAAAAATACGATCGGCTCATTCAACATCTTCACGTTATCGGTATGAACGGTGAGAGTTCGAACGTCACCGAGAGACGTCTGTCTCCAGAAACACTCGAGCTGATACGCCAGCGTGGAATCGCATGAGCTGCAGGCAGCCGCGAACTAACGTCCGATCTTGCAAAACAATGCAGACAGGCGATAAAGGAGGATCTCAAAAAGAGAAGAGCAGCAATAATGGTCGAAGCTGCAGAGGCTGGGAGAAGCATTCGCAAAGCCCACCGAAGCTTCGCCAATTACAAGACCAAAATGATTGCACTACAGTACCCAGAAAGCAATGGGGAAAATCATTCACGAATACTACTCGGATCACTTCGATAGCCATGCCCACCTTTCGTCATATGAAACAAAGGAGGATGGGTATGTTGTACCACCGGTTCTCCCTTCCGAAATCCGGCATGCCATTTCGTCGGTGAGAAATCGAACAGCACCAGGTCTGGACAGGATAAGACCAGAATGCCTGAAGAACCTTCCGCCAGTCCTCCTAAACACACTGGCTCGGCTCTTCACAAGTTACCTGTCTGAATGCAAGGTTTCTACTCAGTGGAAGACCACCGAGACCGTATTATTGTTAAACAAGGGTGACCTACATGATATCGGCAACTATCGCCCAATCTGCTTACTGTCTGTCGTCTACAAACTTTTCACTCGAGTCATCCTAAACAGGATTGACAGAACACTAGACGAAGGACGGTTATATGAGCAAGCATTGCTTCAAAAAGGATTTAGTACGATGTACCTCATCTACACGATAACAAGACTCATTGAAGTATCGCGAGAGTGCAAAGGACCGCTCTGTCTCACTTTCATCGATTTACAGAAGGCCTTCCATTCAGTTGAGATAGAAGCAGTCTTGGAAGCCCTTGACAGTCAAGGAGTTCCTACTCAGTATATGAAGGTTCCTCGTGAGCTGTACAAAAATTTCACAACTAAGATATCACCATTCTACAACGATATTAACATTGACGTCAGAGGAGGAGTTGGGCAAGGCGATACCATCTGGCCAAAATTATTTACCGCCACACTCCAGAACGTCATGCGAACATTGGAATGGGATAATATGCGAGTGAAAGTCGATGGTCGGCAGTTACATCATCTTCGCTTTGCTGATGACATCGTCCTTATAACACCAAACATTAGCCAGGCGGAACGTATCTTTGCCGACTTTGATAAAGTCTGTGGAAGGTTTGGTCTTCGACTAAATCTCATAAAAACGATGTTCATGAAGAGCGCATTGGTTTTGCATGATCCATTCACGCTCAACGGAACGAGTGTCTCCGAATGCTCCAGTTATGTCTATCTAGGTTGGGAAATCAATATGATGAACGACTTAAGTCCACAGCGGAGCAGAAGGAAACGATCGGCTTGGGGAGCTTTCAAGAGCATCGAGGATGTAGTGAAGAAGACAAAGAAGACCCGACTCTGAGCCCATCTTTTCGACTCAACGGTACTTCCTGCCCTAACGCATGCGTCAGGAAGCTGGTCGCTGCGTAAGCACGATGAAAGGTCACTCAGCGTTATCGAATGCGCTGTCGAAAGGACAATGCTATAAGTATCCCGTTCCACACAAGTAAGTGATGGGATCCGAAGCTCCGATCTGCATCAGCGATCAAAAATCAAAGATGCCGTTCCGTACGCCAAAGAGTCGAAAATAAGGTGGGCCGGACACGTAATGAGTATGAATGACAACCGATGCACAAGAGCCGTTAGTGACTGGATTCTTCGGGATGTCTAGCGTACTGCAGGAAGACCACCGACCCGATGGCCAGAGTTCTTCACGAGGAGCCTAGAAGAAAGATATGAAGCTTGACGAGTCCCTAGAGCAGACAAACCCACTGGGTTACTCTTGCACCCGACAGGGAAAAATGGAGGATTTACTGGCGCCCGCTCGAGTCACTCGACGATCAATGGGACTGCAGGTGATACGGGTGACAGTTGATAGTCACTATCATCTTGCTACTGTCATTACCATTATTAATATCATTCATTAATTAGGAAAGTTTTCACCAGCGCTCTGGCTCGGCTTTTCATACATGACAAGATTCCACATCGATGAGAAATCACCTTGTTTTGCACTAGCTCGTATAAACCTCAACACAATTAGACAGAGCATTGAACGAAGGTGAAGGAAGTAAGAGGGCAGGGTTTCCAAAAGGATTTACTTTTTTGGTTACATCCACGCTGTTACCAGGCTCGTTGAAGGATTATGAGGGTACAATAGACCGCTTTATCTCATCATTATCCAAAAGGTGGTCCATACTGTGGTTGAGGCGCTAACCTAGGCGAATGAAAAGTGGTCATTGAACCTTCGAAAAGCGGTCATTGAAATTTCGACGACGTCAGTCGGAGTATAAAGATCCTCTCTAAGCTGTACAGCTTCTTTACAACCAGAAATTAACCATCACACCACACTGTCTTCATTGATGCAAAGGGATTCAGGAAAGCAAGACAATATCGCCAAAATTATTTAAATCTGTTCCTGACAATGTCACACTGAAATTAGGATGTATGAACACGAGAGTGAACGTCGATAGCCTCAATTGTACCGTCTTCGCTTTGCATGTGGTATCGTTCTTTTCACATCAAGCACTAATAAGGAGGAATAAGTATTATTTGGATTCGACAGTGTTTATGAAAAAATGGGTGACAATTTGGATCTCGACGAAGCGGTACTCACGAGAAGCGAATTCGTTTCTGACGTCTCATTATCATCAGCGCTAGTTTCACAGTTTTTAGCCATTTACATTTTCAATGGGTACTGAACAAAACGATCGGCTTAATTCCGGAGCCAAAAAGTCTTTTGTGTCATGGAAGAGAGCGAATCCGATATATTGAGCATCCCTCAAAATTCAAAAACAAAGACACTGCCGCATACAAGATTTCTGAAATTAAGTGGGCCCGGACAAGCGATGTGTCTTCACAACAACTATTGGACAAGAGACGTAAGCCATGGATTTCACACGGTGTCAAGCGCATAAAAGACCACTAACCTAATGGAGATCCCCACGAAGATCTTATTTAAAAAAAGCACTCTTACGGTTTCTAGGCTGCCACATAACGTGGAATCGATCCCTGAACCCATAGCCCATCAAGTCTTTGACCCCTCCGGGGATCGGCAAATTGGTACTAGATTACTCTGAGGAGATAGTAGCACTGGCTCGTTACATCGGTAGGCCACCGCGAGTCATTATAAAAGCCAGATATGCATTCAATCACTTCCAACGATCCTTAATAAACTCGAATGCATGGGACATCCCTCACGGATTGATCAATGCCGAAAGCTTTATCCTTTATTTTTATCCTTTCATGGTTTCTAGGGTGTGAAGAACACACTTGGGTACTTTTGCGCGCTATCGAAGAACTTACTGCTGCCCTTTCGCGTTAGTCGACTATCAGTGGGAACAGATAACATGTGTTTATCGTTCCTGCTGTTACCATTATTATTCGCTACAATTACTAATTATACTGGACACGCGTGAAAGACAATGAAACCGATGAAAGAGGTACCGGTATTCGAACGATGTGTGAAGAGAGTCAAGATAGGAGTTTAGTGAAGTATTATTATTATGACTATTGTTGGCATAATTTCAGTGAAAAAGATCGTGAAGAAGTTTGCTACAAGTGTGGAAGTAATATTCAGTGTGTCATGGAAAGACAATACGAACGTCTAATGGGCGTTTCACAAACGCCGTCTCTCCATCATACCGTTGAAGATTCGCATTTTGCACCCCAGACATGGTAAAGGTGTTTTTAATCGAGTAATTTGTCCAAAAAAATGTTCAGCAAGAGTTTGTGAATACACCGTCCAGAATGAAGGAATTTGTGAACAGTTGTGTTGTAAATTATCCACATTCAGGCATTGCGAGTTACGAAGCAACTTGCGAAGATATAAGCTTATGAAGTACTCAGGATCGAACATTGCATTAATGATGAACGAGCTAGATTTGGAACTTCGAAAACGCGGTGTACCGCAAGATATCCTTCAAGATATACGCTCACAGGTGCGAAATAATCTTTAGTTAGAACATTCGCCAATACCGTACCGACGAAGGGCCTACCTAAAAAATTAAACAGAAAGCTCAATACCGTATCCTGCAAGTTCACACCCTACACTCCCCACGCACACAGTTTGCGGCAGACGACCAGTTTAACTTGCTATAGAATGATAATAATATTCAGACATAGACAAAAACACTTGTTCGGAACAGTACGTAGCGCTACTCAAGACTGCCTTTCTATCAACCTCGGCTTTGTTCAATACGTCAGCACTTTTTTTTGAGCTGACGCATTAATACACCATTTACTCAGCACAGTACTCGCTGGCGTTTCGGTGGAGGTCGTCTTCTTCAGAACATAGAATAGTAAAGCTCATCGCAACCCAGTAATCCAAGTTCCACCAAAGTATAATCTTAATAGAGACGCTATAAAACCTAGATTTCAACCTCATTGGCAACAAGATAGCTTCCTCATACACTACGTTTTCTACGAGTCTTCCACTGAGCCTTCTACGTGGAGACCAATATTACATTATACTTTGACTCGACAGACGCACATTACCTATCTGTGCGAATTCTGTGTGGTTGGTCTTCATATAGAATTCTCAGTGGAAGACTCATAGAAAGCGGTGATTGTGCAGAGGCTGTTTTGTCTCCAATGCAACTGATTTCCACGTTTCGTGGGTGGACACGTTAACGCAGTGGTTAGGGGTGCTCGATAATTAACACATGGTCATTGGTTCGCTCACACTCCTCGGGCTCACCAAGCCCTCCATCTTTCCGGGGTGATTACATTGTTTCCGAACCTGCCTAGGAGGATAGCAGCAATGATCTGATATATCGGCAGACCACCATAACGCAGTGAATGGGTCACATATACACTCATTCACCTCTAATAATGTTTGGTGAAGTTGAATGCATAAAGCATTCCTGAGCGATTGATCAACGCTGAAGGCTATATCCTCTATTCTTCATAGCATGTTTGAATAGCGTCGCTTTTGTCATAATAAGATTTTTTGGAAACATCTAACGGCTGCAAAAAGAAATCAACCTTTTGAGAGCTGTTGGTATATGTGCCCTTAAATGAAGAACAGTACGGTCATATCCGATATATAAAGATGTTATTCCTCAACAGAGTTTCTTTATTATGAAAGAAAATGATTTTCTTCCTTATCTGTTCCTCTCATCTAAGCCCCTATCAACAAAGATCTCTGTGAACTATGGAACATAATTTATAAGTCATAAGCTGATAACATGGGAAAGTGACAATTAACAATATGACTCCTCTTCCAAAGTTAGGATCAGATGTAGGTTTATAAAACGATGCCTGCAGAGCCCTGTAGCATTCCATAATATGGTCGACAAAACTCGGGAACGCAAATGTCTGCGGTAGGGAATGAGCGCGCTATTACCCTTTTCAGAGGCTAACACGTTCACCATCACCCCATGCAGATTCTTCGTTTCGCTTGTCTCTCAGCTAGTTCTATCGATCTATGCCATCAGCAAACATCCGTCAGCGGGGAGAACTAGCTAAGAGACAGGGCCAACAAAGGCCCCGCATGGTGTGATGGTGAACGCATTAGCTCCCGGAAAGGGTAGTAGCACGTTCATTCCTCATCGCAGACACCTGCGGTCCGGAGTTTTGCAAATATCTCAAAACCATAGAAATTATATTTCGCAACACACCCTGCAATTTAAAAAAATAGGCAGTAAACAAAAATAGTTAAGATTCCATTGTACCTTCCATGTGTAAACTTTCCTTTCTTGTTCACGCTTTCCTAGGAGGTATCAGCATCTTTTTAGTGAAGCGCTGTTATCAGCTGAGATCAGAACCTTGGGAAGTAATTACCCTTCTGTTTATAATAAAGAACAGCCTTCGTATCTTTACTTTGTGTTCAAACTATTCATTCTCATATAAAATGCACGAATGGATTATTTGAAACTGGTCGTTCTAGCAGACGACGTCGAAGACAAGATGAGCGGTAAAAAGAATGCTCAGCTTTTCTAATGGTGCCTTTGGTGTGAGGTGTTGTAAAAACTGGACTAACCTAAATTTACAAGGTTAACTGAGACCAAGTACTAGATGAAGTATAGTTTAACACAGCAGCTCGTGAAGAGCTGCAAAAAAATCCTGAAGCTCGCAATATCTGTAGCAGGAGCCGTGCATTAGTTACACATTAACTTATGGCGATATGAGACTTTTTTATATATCTATCACGATTTTCAAATGAAATAATGTACTAAAAGACCCTTCAATTTCTAGAAGGGAAAAAGAAGCAGTTATTAGTTCACATAATCATGCACGTTCATTTTTACACTCATCGATTGACCATTATGATGATCACCCAGCAATTAGGATAGGAAAAAGAAAAAAGCTGGCTTTTCTTGGCAGATCAGATAGCGTTTGCATGGAAATATCGAAAATCACTGTTTCAGGTCCTACGAAGACGAACACCTCACGAGACATACAATAGTCACGAACGGGTTCTGTATGAAAATCAACTCCGATCCTCACCATATCTTATGGAGCTACTGGTGAAAATGTTCTACTATGACTATGTGACGTTTGGTTATCCACTTCCAAGCATTTATTAGCTTTCTCGCTAGAACTGCTTTAAAAAACAATAAACTTTTGGTATAAACAACTACGATCAGCTGTTACGTTGTTTTGCTTTGGTTTTACTGGTTGTTTCTAGTTCACAATAATAAGACAAGTTAGAGGAAAAAACAAAATTTACCAAGAGAATTTCGACAAAGAAGTTCGTAATCATTGTAGAACAATCATAAGAAATGTAAGAAAGCGTAACAACAGTACGAAGGTAGACATACCCTAGCGACAGGAAAGAAAAAAACAGAAATCAAAAAGAACTGGTAATTTCAAATGAAAAATTAGACAAGAACGGTCCTATAAAAATTTCCTGGCAGGAAAGGTTACTTTTAAAAAACAGATTCATCCGACGCCATCCCCAAGAAATTTGCGTTTGCAAATATAACAGTTGAAAATGCCTTGTATTACCGCAAAACAGATTAGTCAAATCATTTAGTTAAAGAAGAATCAACAACATCTACGGTAGAGGACGAAACGCAGTTAAGAAGGGTCATCATAGAAGTCTGCCTTTCTTTTTAAGCATCTTCATTTTTCTTTTCTTGTTATCATCAATTCTTTTCTGGATGTTTTCTTTCCGCTTTTTCTGCTTCTGGAAAACAAATATACTATTTACGAAAAAAAAGAGGAAGAACGGTGCGACAAAGATAAAGAACCTTCTCTTTTTCTCTCAATAAAACAGCTTTTCTATTCGACCAATTTTCTTTCTTCTTTTCCTTTAACTTCTCCTTTCGTTCCAAACCCTTCTGTAGGAGCTGCATGTTATCCTACAGGAAAGAATAGTAAGCATAACTAAAGAGTATAAAAGAGATGGGAGCAATGAGATATATACTAAAAAGTTTGATTAAACGAAAGATTACAATTTTGAAAACATGGAGACAACAAAAGTACTTTCTTTAGTGAAGTAAAAAACTTACAGGACGTAAGACAGTTTCTGACTCACCTTAACTTTGACGCCCTGTGCTTTATTTAAAACACGGCTCCACCTAATGCTGTCTTCCACCTCACACGCCTTCTCAGGCTCTCTTTCGCGAAGTTTCTCTAGCTTCTCTTCCCTCTTTTCGACCTTTAAAATATTCAACATAACACATATTGTGACATTTAATTAGGAAAAAAAAGAGATAGAATAGAATGACAACGTTTCCACATTTCTGGAATAAGATCAACATCCCACTTGATTACGATTGTCATCAAAAATTCCTATTTCGTTCAATTGCTGTTATAATCTTTACATACTTAATACTTTTCTGATTATAAACATGTAAACCATATAAGATTTTGCGACGCTAACTTTTTATTCACTTCCTACTACAATTTCTCATGGCAAGGTGTTATGTGGGATACACCCAAAATGACGTGCTGCGATATTTGCAGAACTCCGGAACGTAGGTGTCTGCAGTGGGGTTCGAACACGCTATTATCGTTTCCGGGGCTAACACGATCACCACCACACCATCGTTTGGCTATTTTCTTAGCTAGTTTTCTATCTACCAGTGCTATCAGCAACCATCCGTCAACGGGATTAATCTAAGGAGCACAACTCGGCATTAAACCCAGTTAAGCTGCGGCTTCTGTCGAAACCACAATGGCAACATTTTATTTACTGCCGTACAAGATCTTTATAGATGTTGAGGAACTGGGAGCTCAATAGCGCATTGGCTAGAGATACTCACACATGTGGTACATACGAGGTCGCGTCGCTAGTTGGACAGTGCGCAATGGGCAAGCCAAGCCATTAAGAGTCGCCAAATTGGTATTGTATCAGCATGGGAGAACGAAAAAAACTGACGTGGTGCATCGGTAGGCCGTCGCAAGTAATTGTACAGGCCAAATATGCATGCGATCGCATCCATGATACTTAATGGAGACAAGTGCGCAGCACATTCTTCCTCAGAGACTGGTCAACTGCGAATGCTCTGCTCTTTAGTCATCCACAGCTTTTGAATCTTATTTCATCTACACAGACTGTAAATCATTGTGCACTTCTTTTACATTTCACTGTATACCGCAGAAATGTGAAGCGTATGCCGCTGTTGGTTCGGCATGCACCACGCCAATAATGTTGGCCATAACATTATTGCATGCATCTCATAATTACTCGATGTATAACTTCATTTTCCATGGATTACTTCAAACGCTTCACAATTTAGTATAACTTTATTCAAGCACAATCATTTATTTAGAGTGTCGAAGTAAAAAATGGAGCGTGTGGCGCAGTGGTGGAAGGCGCCATGCAACACACACCGGAGCGATCCCCGTGTCCTAGGCTAGCCAAGCCTTCCATCCCTCCGGGATCGGCAAATTGGTACCAGACTTGTCTAGGAAGATAGCAGTACTGGTTCGATGCATCGGTAGGTCACTGTGAGTCATTGTAAAGGCAAGATATGCATTCGATCACCCCCTTAACGACGTCGAATGGATGATCAATCCCAAGGGATTGATCAACGCTGACAGTTTCATCTTTCTTTTATCGTAGGGAAAGCCTCAGTTCCTCAATGTCCATAAAACGAGCGTAGCGCAGTGGTCGGAGGCGCCCTTCAACACACATGGGATCGATTAATGCGTGCCAAACTCACCAAGCCTTCCATCCCTCCGGGATCGGCAAATTGGTACCAGACTTTTTTGGGAAGATAAAAGCACTGGCTCGAAACATCAGTAGGCCACCACCAATCATTGTGAAGATCAAATATGCATCTAATCACCTCCAACGATGCTTAATGAAATCAAATGCATGGCGCATCCCTCTGGGGATAGATCAATTCCAATAGGTTTATCCTTTTTTCATCGAATGGGGAAGACGACGAATATGTGAAACCACATGATCATTATAAAGGTTACCTTTTTAATAAGCGATTTGTAGTCCTTCCCAGTGAATTTCTGCTTTTTCTGCGAAGTAGTAATCTAAAACAATACATGATTAAAAGGATGATTTCAGCAATTGCTTAAAAAAACCACCTCCAAGCAGCATATTTCCCAAAGGTAAGCTTACCCTTTTCTTCCTAGAGTTAACTCTGACTATGAAATCGAATTTTGAAAATGAAACTGTCTCATCTTTCGATTTCGCTGTATCGAACATCGTTTTTATGCTAGAAAAACCTTCGACGACAATGAGACACTACAAGCAACTAAACGCAAGCAACAACCTACTTCTTCTCTCTACCAACGTCTGGTCGTCTTTCTTCGGCTCTACGCTGCTTCATCTTAATTTTGCTGATGCGGCGCTTCAACTTTCTTTTTTCTTCTAATCTTAAGACTGCCGATGAATCCAGGCTTGTACCGCTCTTACCTTGACGACTGGCTAAACAGAGTGGAAAACTGTCTTAAGAGATTTACAGTATTTACATGGAACTTCGCAGGATTGTAAACAAACATCCAAGGCGTGAAATAAGAACAACCGTAGAACTATGCATGCAAAAGTTATACTCTTCGAATTAGACACAAGCAATATAACATTTAAATACCTTTCATCGCCTTGAGCTTCTCCTGAAGTTTACGCAAGGCCAGCTCGCGTTGTTTCAAGATATCTAAGCTAACATCTTTAGCTTCACATTCTACTTCACTCTAAATTAACACTACATATTTAACTGTAGTAATCTGTAGGATACGACACATACCACAACAGATTCCTTCCTATCCGGCTGAAGTCCGGCAGGCTCATCTCCAAGGTATTTCCTTTCTTCCCTCCTGGATACTTCTTCATTCTGTCCGACAACAGTACTGTCATTTGAACAAGCTCCAAAATTTTGACCGCTATTTGTAGTGAAGGCGGATCCATGCTTCTGAGACTTCTCAAAGGCTCTAAACGATCCATAGGTATGCACATCTTCTCAATCTTGTTCCACACTGTCACAAAACGATTCTAATTTACTTCTTTAACGGTCTTCGTTGCTGATCACGATGCATGTCATCATCGAAGTGGGAACAAGAACCATTGTTTATATTTGACATGGACGTTTTCTGAGTACAACTATATTGAAAAGAAAACATCAAAAGAATCATCTTTGGTAGAACAACAGGACCAAATTCAACGTTGCTGTTTTATCCTCTTTCTAATCAACACATAGTCAGCCCATTTCTTCTTTGCTTTTTATCTTCTTTGGTGCTGCATTGGGAACAACAACCTAGTTCATCAAAAGGATGTTCGCTAAATAATCAAACCCACCAAATGACCGAAAACACGAACCTCCTTGGGACCAGAACTTTTTTCAGGATTACCAGCACTAAGCAATTCGAAAACTTCGGAAACGCGTCGGCATACACCGCCAACGGTACGCGCTACCTGTTGCTTTCTGCTATTCGTTAATGTTCGCTTTTCCTCTGGAACAGAAAATCTTAACTATTACCTAGAAGTTTAGTTATTCAAAAAAACTCTCAAGGGATTCCCACTCCATGGTGGACGGAAGGCGTTACTGGGTGTCGGGATACGATGTACAGCAGTGGATTCATCTCCCGGCAGAGCCTCCCAAACTGAGGAGTCCGGCGTTTCCATCAGAAAGCCCAACTAAGAAAAAAAACCAGTACCAGGATCCACCGCCGCCCTGGTACCATGCCAGTCACATGGTGGCAAATCTCTTTCTGATCCACCAGGGCGGCGGCTGACCGTGGTGGTGACGACATGGGACACTGTTTCGTTAGGCTGACCTCGGGACTCTAGGGAACCACAATTCCTAAACCAGCAAAACTCCGAGAAAATGGAAATTTTTCTGAAACCCGCACAACCAATGAGGGCGAGTCATCCAAGTATCGCAGTAGGTAAGTAAGCAAGAAAAAAACTAACTAGCCGTAAGATGTTGGTTCACTATTCTATGACTTCGTTGTCGAAGCTTTTCGTGAACATCGGCACTTAAACCCCAAGTCGATATTGGTATCAGGTCACAAATGCTTCTCATCTAAAAATGAGAAGTACTCACAGTAATCCCAACTTTCTAACTAAGCTTACCTTCTCTTCTATTGACGTAATTTTTTCGAACAAGTCTTCACCAAGTGTCAAGCCTTCAGAAGGCATTCCTGTACAGACGTACTTATTGGCTTGCAAACGTTACAAATTAAAGAGTAAAGTAGTTTCGAAGATCGAGACATGAAATTTCGTCACCGCATACTCATTCTCGGCAATTATTGCAAGAAAAGACGTTGACTAAGATATAAATAGTTCAAAAAGGACTTGTGAATAGACCCATAAGCAGCACAGTTATCACACAGCACTTAACGACTTTAATAAAAAACAAGTTGAGATTAGTAGTAAAACGTAATCCACACTCGTAAATATGATCGTCCGAAATGATAAAACTAATCCTTCTAAAGCTTCAGCAAGTCAGAACCATAGAAGTGAGCAAAATAACAATATTAAATCATAGTAACAACTCCTATTAACGAGCAATCACAGTAAGACTACTTCTGTACAACATATGACCCAAACAAAATCAGTATGTCATCGTAACAGTAACGGGGTTTAAAAACTACGCAGTTCCATAACCTGTCACAAAACACTGGCAGAATATACCTAATTACTAGTAGGAATAAAAATTTAGCGGTTTTCTTAATAACTACTGATGTAACTCACACAGTAGTATGTATGACCAACTGTTAGCGAACATAACGGTCAACGTTTAACAGCGCAAGAGATCAATACTGTAATATTCTAAACGCAAGTAATTACTCAGTGAACGATAAAGACGGGAAATAACAATGATGCAGTTACTACGTGTGTGGCGTATGTGGCTATGTAATGGTTCAGGTTTGAGAATAGTGGCTCTGAAAATGACGAACAGGGAAACTAAACATGAAATTGAAGACATACGCCCACCGTTCACGACACCAACATAGGAATTTCCTAACGATAGCTGCTAAACTCTATAACAGAAAAGTTGAACCCTGAGCGCCTAAGCGGGAATAAGTTCGGTAGCAAGTCGGGTGCGTAGCGCTTCAGCTCGACTTTCGAGTATAATCCAAACATCTTCAGCCAACGCCTCCACAGTTGTGTAGCGTACTCGTTTTAAATTGAATATGTCAACAACGAATTGAGTTACCTGTTCCTGAAGAAATGAAAGCATTTCCTGAGTAAAAGAACCCATCTTTAGAGCAAAACTAAACGACAACGTTAAGGAGAACTTTGTTAGAAGAAAACACATATCAACAACTGATAAACCACCTTAAAATACTGGCATAGTTCACCAATACGCGAATCCGTGCCAAGAAATCCCAAAGTAATCGCCGGTGAGACTGTTTCAGAGATGTCATAGATATGTGCTATGAATCCATTACTATCCTGTAACAAAAGAGTGAAAAGTACCACACGGCGGCTAAGCGAAGGAAAAAAAAAGACAGAAAGTGACTAGAAATCTACCAGACGTAAGAACATACTTTCAACCTCTGACGTTTCGCCTTCAACATCGACCAAATTATAGTGCGAATGGTAGAGTATTTTATAGAATTCGAAAGGAAGTAATTCTTTGTTACTGAAATATAATACAATTTCTAAGGAACACTACCCCAGTACTTCCTTTTGAAAAACTACGAAAACAGCCACTTCACAACAAAAAGACCTCTATAACGTCTAAAACAAAGAATAAAGGTGTCGACGTTGATCAATCCCTACGAGATGCGCCATGCATTCGACTTCATTAAGCATCGTTGGATGTGATTGCATGCATATCTGGCTTTTACAATGACTCGCAGTGGCCTATCAATGTACCTAACCAATGCAGCCATCCTACCAGACAAGTCTGGTACCAATTTGCTGACTCCAGATGGATAGAGGGCTTAATGGTCCAGGGGCGTGAGGATCGATCCCATGAGCACTGCAGGACGCCTCCGACCTATGCACCACACGCCCCCTCTATAACAATTAGCCTTTATCAATGGTCGTTTTCACCGTTTAAGTACTCTTAAGCTTATTTGTATTCAACTTCGTAAGAACACTAAGACTTTCATGAAGCTACTAGTAGTTGGCTCCTTACCTATTTTCAGACATTTTATTTAAAGACTATTAACACCATTTTCCATTTTAGAGTGACAATACGATTATGGATTAATGGATGTGTAAGAATCTGGTTGTTGATAAGTAGTGATTGATAATTCTAATCATTACTTCAAGAAAAATAAAAAGATATTTCGAACTCAGTAAAAACTAAAACCTAACTCATACCAGAATACACAGCAGATGGAGGTGATCTAATGTCATCGAACGAATCTAGAAGAATGAAATCAAGCACGACATCCCAAAAACCAAATTCTACAACCTAAAAAGATGTCGATCAATTTGCGAAAAACTTGTCAAGTAACCTATAGCAAAGAAGTTTAAGTTCAAATGACATTCTAAGTTTACAGATGAGTAGATTTTTAGACATTTCAATAAAATGGAGAGAAATGTGAAACTAACACCACGCCCTGCTAGCTCCTCTTCCATTTGACTCACATTAACTTCACTTCGAAAGAATTCTATCAATGCATCGAAAGCTGTGTAGAATTGGGCTGGATCCTGAAATAGTCCTGTGTTTAAGTTGAATATCCTAGTACTAAGAAGATTCCATAAAAACCTGTTTAGAGTGCTTAAGAATGTCTCCAAGAAGAGTGCGTCCTGCATTTGCTAACCACATCTTCCTACGCTCGTCGTTTAAGCATAACTGTAATTGTAAGCGCATAAACATAAAAGTACTACATGGGAAAAAGTACCACGTGAAAAATCAATGAAAGATGGAAAAATGTGGATTGTACTTCAAGCGCTTTACGGAGGCACCACAATTTCGCAGCAAAATCCAATTCGTTCTCACATTGGCAAATATCTCCACGCATTTTTCTAAAATTCACCTGAAAAATAAGTGTAAAGCGGTTGGAGAAAACACAAAAATAAACTTTACAATAGAAAAATACTGCAAAACGGCGACCTCTCCACGATTTGCTGCCCTCAAACCGTCCTTATACAAATGAAGTTGGTTTTCTGGGATGGATAGCTCATCGCGGAGGATGTCATTATCAAACGTAACCGCCTAAATGACATACTCGAAACTATCCTTCGACAATTGAAAACACTGAAACACTAGATCCCAAAAGTACTCACGAATTCTTCATATGCAGACATAAAGGAATCATCAGAAAGGACTGAAAGTGTTCCAGGATGAGGAAGATTGTGCACAGACCAAACCGCACCTTGCGGAAGTATGGTGGTATTAACTGAAACATGATCCAACTTAAACACTTACCCCAGTTGTTCGACCTCGAAGGAATATTTGTTTCCACAAAAGGTAATAAATAAAAACTCGGGCTTGTAAATTCTCGGAAGCCAATTTACGCCACATGAGTATATTAGATTAGTGAAACTAACGGTCATCTTTTAAATCTCCAATAGCACCCTCAGCGACGAGACGAGCTATATCTGATTCCAGCACCTTCAAACGATCAATTATGGAAGTGAATTCTCCAAATAAGTTGGAGTGTTTCTCGCTGTGGCTACGGTAGGTCTCAATCACGCTGACTGCTCTCTCCAAAGATCGCAATAACTCTTGAGTCGAGTCGACCACTAAAAACAATTATAACATAATCTTATAGAAAAACTGAAGAAGGAAAATGATATTGTGACGACTCTGAAAGTAGAAAAAAAACCTATTCGCACACTTTACGCCGTAGAAGGACAGTTCAAATGACGAATAGTTTGAATCAGAACGACTACCATACTTATTCTTCCAACGCTTAAAACGAAAATGAAGCCATTAAGCATCTATGGCACGCAACAGCTACACCTTAAGAGTAACTCGAAAAAAAAGCTAGACTATTATCTCCTACACAAGTCCCCCTAGGAATCACACAAGTTTTGAAAATATCGGGAAAACGCGTACCTCACAACGATTATAGGAAATTAGACTATAGTAGACTAGGAACCAAAACAACTCACAATCTAGACAATTTTTTTTATTCACTGCCTGTTCTTTTTATGGCAGGGTATGATGTGAAATATTCCCACAATTATGGTAAGATATTTCCAAAATTCCGGACTGCAGAACAAAGACGAAACGAAGGAACCGCATGGTGTGGTGGTGAAGACGTTAGCTCCTGAAGTGGTAATAGCGTGTTCGACCCCCACCGCAAACACTTGAAGTACGGAGTTTTGCAAATATCTCAGCATCATTTTACAATGTAATTTACTTACTGTGTTAAGGTAACATTTTCAAACTGTAATTGTTGGACGGTTGACAACTTCTTGACATAACTATTACATTCGTGGCAATGAAAATAGTTTCTCCCAAAAGCAGCTCGAATACCTTATAGAATATTCTCGCTTCTACTCTGAAAAACTAGGCTATGATGGTCTTGTGTCTAGGTAATTTCTTGGTCTAACGGTCTATTGTACCAGTCTACACTAGCAAACTTACGAGTAAATTGCAAAGAAAACAGCGACGTAGCATGCCCAGAGGTACTTACAAGGATTTGGTAATTCTGAGACGCTTAGAATCTAGCTAGTAAAATCTGAACAACACCAAGAACGTGCTTTATATTCTGTAAAACCTGAACAACTCCCAACAGTTTACCGCCCCATCGTGGTTGGGAAGTGTTTCTGGGTATCGCGCTGCCATGAACAAGAGGGACTCAACCACTAGCAGGGTCTCCCAAGCTGAAAAAAGTCCGGCGTTTCCATCAGGAAGCCCAGGTAAGAGTAAACCAATACCAGGATCCGTAATCGTCCTGGTACCAAACCAGTCACATGGTGGCAAATCTCCCTCTGACTGATGCACAAAGGTGGCGACTGCTTGTTGTAGCGACGACCTGCGGCAGACTTTGGCCTTGCTGACCTCGGGACTCCAAGGAACCACAATGGCTAAGCCAGCAAAACTCCGAAAAAAAATAGGAAATGTGCTGGGGCCAACACAACCAGTGAAGACGGGCCATCCAAGCATCCAAATAAGTAAAACCTAAACCACTAAAAATCTGATTTAGATTCTAAATCTATTGTGCAAGAAATAAATCATCGTTATCCAGTATTAGATTCATCATTGAATGAATGTAACCTACCTCCAAGTGGTAGAGGATCCATACTAGTGCTCATGTGATTCCGATGTCTTGAACTTCCACCTTGTCGTACACTACCACGGTCACTGATCGAAGGCGTATATCGCAAACGAGACGATGCCCGAACTGAACTTAACCATACAAGTAATTAAGCACTAAGGCTAATAGCAACGTTCAAAGCTATAGACTCTTACCTGCTTCTGATCGATCTAGTTGGTGACATGTATCTATGAATACATCCTGAGAACCACCATCATTTAATCCAGAAGAAAGCCTTTCCGAGACACTTCTGTTCCGAAGCCACCTAAAGCAAACATGTAAGCTTACTGGATGAAAGCCTGTTCGCAACAATATGGGTTACTCAAGTTTCTTTACTAAGCAAAAGAAGAAACCAAAGCAAGAAGTTGATTAAAAAAGTTTCCTGAAGAGGAAAAACTGGAATACCTTCGTAGAAGAATACCAAACAGCACAATTCCTAAGCCAACACTCGAAACGAGAACTGTTGTGACACGATTGGGTAACCTCAGATTGGCAAACGGACGTCCAGAAGTAAACATTCCCCTAAAAAGTAGTAACATACAAAATTCATCAGAACATCAGAACACGAAACGATAAGAGCAACCTAGAAATTGACTGTAGGACCATATCGATTAGGTTCTTAAAAGTAGAGTAAGAGACGGTCTATGAGCTAAGCCCTGCCTACTGGAGAGAAAGAGAAAAAGAAAGAAAGAAAACATAGAATGAACAGCATCAAAAGAAAAAGATAATAAGTGACAAACGAAAAGGGGTAGAAATCGGTGAGAAGGAGAGGAACGTTTAGGAAGAAAGCGAGGTCGCTTAAGTTGGTTTTGTAGAAAGACATAACATGAAGGAAGGATAAGGAAAAAAAAGTACAAGGATTAACAACAGTAAAATACCAGTAAGTACTAGAACACTTACCTATACAGTCCCTATATTGATTGAATAAGTCGAACAAGAATCGGAATTCTGGATGAATCCAGGGACTATATCATACCAGTAACTCTTAGCAATAATGAAAAAAGTAAACGATAAACAAAAAGTCATGTAGGGTTCATCTAATCCCTTAGTAACTCCAGTATCTGGTGTTGATTATGAGAGAGGGATACGTTAGCGAGTAACGTCAACATACTGCCGAACTTGTCCACTTCCAGAAAATCCTTAGTAATACGCTAACAAGTAAGCTGCTGTGTCTGACAGTTTTCTCTAGGCCCTTAAATGAGTGATCGATATGAGAGTGAGTGAAATTCATCAGTTAAGACGACATCTCCGAGAATGATGATTAATGTGGTGAAATGAGGACACGGTCCTCTCCGGGTTCTCCTCAGTGCCTATGAGTATTGATTTCTTACTGCAATCACTTCCAGATCCACTGATCGCCTTCCATTGAATCTCTTCAGGAATAACCTTCGAGTTCAAAGCAGTGGACACTAAGTTGGGTACTCTCATTAAAAAAAACTTTAGCCACAAACTGTGCATGCTGTTCATTTGGCGACCACGTAAACAGTTATAACACTCATCCTTTTCTTACTCTATCTCTTTTCCTGGCACTCTCACTAACCCAGTTGTTCATCTTTCCTTCATATTTCACCCGTGCGATAAATTTTTCCTCACGACATAACAGACGACAGGACCTTGCTTGCTATTCACGTCATTTGTAAACTGAACAATCGAATCGGAAAAAAGGTGAAATCCAGTCGTCAGGGTCTTTGCACGAAGTGTTTCTGGATTTTTTCTCTATCGTCAGTGTGAGTCATTTCGGCACACCCATTTCACTTTCGACGAGCTGGTTACTTCAATGACATAACCAGTCCATAAATTTGAAAACTGCATGTCACGCTGATTCACTCAAGAACCTCTTCCGATCAGACCAACTTAGTTGCCGATCAGCAGTTGGGCGATTTTCTAGTGAAGAAGAGTTTCGTCCTTTCTTTACTTCCATCTCTCTTTTCATTCTTTCATTCATCCTTTTTTCATCACTTTAAGCAAGCTAACAACTGTTGTTCGTTTCTTTTTTCGACTTGTTCGGTCGTCCATCACTGCGCTTCTTTTTTCTTAGGTAGATCCACGTAACTTCTTATATATGTGAAATTCGTGGAAACTAAGGCCAAAGTAGTAGTGTAAACTTGAAATTCTTAGCGTTTTACGTGATTGTCAATGTAGGATAATTAATGAATCAATTAATTAGGTGATTACAAGATTTGTTCAAAGCTAATGCTTAATATTTTGGTAATAATCGATTGGTAGGAGTATTTCTTCCAATGTTTACAATCTCGAATGTTTAGGAGGGAAATCCGTCCTAACACTAGAGCTATCGATCCTCTTAAAAGCGTTTTTCCTAGTGAATAGTTTGGTCTGGATTTTTCCGGTCACTCTGCTTTCGTAACCTCAAAACTATCCCGAACAACAGCTTCCATGTTTTTGTGGTCCACAGGAGATTGTTTCAGCTCTGATGGTTTTGCTGGTCTCGTCTTCTACAGAGTGATTTTTTTTATAAACGTTCACGATTTTCTTCCTTAAAATGTTTTTTTTTGTTTTCGAGTGTTCCTTCTTTTTTTTCCTCTGAAGAATTTGTCAGCGTTCTCTCGACTGTTAAACAAAATATCCCTCGATCTCTTCTTATTTCCGTCCACTTACTAGTATTAAACAAGAACTTTATCTTCTCCATTTGTAATAAAGAGCTTGTTTGGAATCATATAGGTATAGGTACTGTTCGTCATTTTCTTGTGGAATTTGCTTCTGAAATGGTACTGCTTTATCCTTGAGTTACTGTAGTACTTTATAGGTATGTCCAGTCCGTCGAGGCAAATCAAATGTGTGGTTGTCGGAGATGGCACAGTTGGAAAAACATGTATGCTGATTTCGTATACAACTGACTCATTCCCTGTGCAGTACGTTCCCACTGTGTGAGTCAGTCCACTGTTTACTTCTTTCTCCTCTTTTAACTTCTTCATTCATATTTCTTGCAGTTTTGACAACTACTCTGCTCAAATGACATTGGATAATCATACCGTTAACCTCGGTTTATGGGATACTGCAGGGCAGGTCGGTTGCATGACTCGTATTTTCATCAGTCTTCGGCTGGTGTAACAATATTGCGCGTGTTCGCGACTTCTTAGTAAAAAAGGAATAATTTCTCATTGACGTTGTCCTCCTGTCAGTTAGTGTGTAAACAATGCTAAAGCTCAAAAGACCGACTTTCTATAAAGCTCAGCATAAATAATCAACATACTTAGCTATATGTTCTTATGAACTGGTCTTGTTGAGCTGATGCGAGATTGGTATAAGTTTTCGCTGTTGTTGTTGTTCTTCTTCTTCTTGTCGTCGTCCCACTCGTAAGAGCACGGCTCTAAGGAAGGCGAAATCGCCGAAACGTCAACCATCGACCAGTGAGAACACCAACAACAACAACAACAGTGACATCTTATACCAACCTCACATTAGCTCAGCAAGATCAGTTCATACGAACATGCAAATAAATGCTAAAGCTTTTTTTGTTTCAAATACTTCGAAGTTTAAAGGACCGATGTGCTGCTATAATTGTATGTCTGGTGTGCGAAGATGTGATAACAGTTAATTAGAAGAAGAATACACAGACAAAAAAGATTTTCAGCAAGAGTTGTACGAATATATAGCATGTTTAGTGATTTCCTTCTAGAATTAGGGGCAAAGTGCCTATGTAGCTTGCGTCAATAGTGCTTTAATGACCACTACTATCCGTGTATCCGTTATTACTATGCACAATGCTATGTAGCGTTTTTTAGTGCATTAGTTAGGCTTCTTTCTATTCATGCCCATGATGGTGATTGAGTGTTGTTTATGTTGACTCACAAATGCTACTCGCTTATGCTTCATTAAAGACCTATAGTGATGCGTCACCGTTTAGGATTTGATGCGATGGATATATGTATGGATTCGTCTTGTCCAGATTCATCTTGTGGGGGAACTTTCAAGTTTTCATTCAGGAAGACTATGATCGCCTTAGGCCATTGAGCTATCCACAAACAGACGTCTTCGTGCTCTGCTTTAGTATTGTTTCACCTGTTTCTTTCGACAATGTTGCCACTAAATGGATACCGGAAATACGCCAGCACTGCCCTGATGCACCTATATTGCTCGTTGGTGCGATTACCTCTATTATTATACATTTAGTTTTCTGATTACTTACAAATCATTAACTTTATTCTAGGCACGAAACTCGACTTGCGAGACGAAATGAGTCCTCGCACCGATGGCACAGAGGAACGTCCGCCAATAACAAAAAGTCAAGGACAAAAATGTGCTCAAAAAATTAAAGCAATCAAGTACTTGGAGTGTTCGGCTCTAACACAACAAGGATTGAAGCAAGTATGTGCCTTTGGTATTATTTCCTATAATGTTCTACAACTTTTTTATCTACGATAATTTCGAATCTACGTCAGCATACTCCTGGTTGTCCTCCACCCACTGAGTTATGCTTACTTAGCGAGGTATACACGCTTTAGCGTTTCTTCTATGCCAGAAAAGTAGTCAATATTTGATCTTCGGTAATAAATTATAGGGTTTTCTGACGTGTAGCACTTACGTACACGTATTCTTCTGTTGATTTCTTAAGTTTTTAATATGCTAAGGCCAACAAAACGATAGTCTACTGCCTGCTTTTAGACTATCATAGACCAGCTTCAGTTACTGTAATATATCATTGCTATGTAAAGCAGCTATTGCCACTCATCCTAATGACGATGGCTTCTGAACGTACCTTTGCACTCTAAATCACTTCTCTGAATTTTATAGGTATTCGAAGATGCGGTTCGTGCTGTTATACATCCAAAGCCTCTCAAACAGAAAAAGTCATGTACACTACTTTGATATATCCAGCATTGGCCACTTATCTTAACCGGTTTACTATAGACATATTCTGATGAAAGCACGTTATCAGGTCGTTCATAATATTTATAACATTTCCTTATTTCTTTTCATTGAGAGCATTTGACCATTGTTCTGCCACGTCCTTTATTACTACGTCAATAATGCACTATTTATTTTATCCTTGTCGTTGTATATGTCCCTATATATTTGTACATGTTTGTTACTATTCATAATCTTCTACTTTTCCCACCATTCAACGCTAACAAAACCAATTGTCATAGCAGTTATTAGCACTATATGTATTGTAGTGTCGTTACTGTGCCATCCGAAGGCAAGGATTCTGATTTATTCCTAACATTTTGTGATTATCCGTTACACTTTTGTGGATAGTTTAAAATGACTTTACCAAAAGCCTTTCACTCACTTTTCATACGCCTTGGATTTGCTCTTTGATTCAGTTATGTTTAACGTCGTCTTGGAAGGTACTTACAAATTTGCTGCTGTATAATGAAGAAGGTTAAAGACTACGTTATAATAAATGTGATACTATTATTCTCAGTATGCCTGTTGCTGCCTCCTAGGTACAATAATCTGTAACCAGTCCAAGTCACAAAAATAACCACAGATATCACTTCTGAAACACTTTAATGAGCTGATACCCGCAATATGAACTACCACTCATTTTGACGAACCTAATAGAGCTATAAATGTTCAGCAAATGTCAAACTATGCAGTAATTTTCTGTACAGACTTTCATACAGTGTGGCAGTCCAGATGAAGAGGAATATGGTAAAGAACTACGCTCGATCTGAACGCTAATTCGGGAATACAGAAAGATTATAAAGATTTAGCTCGTAGCCATGTGAACGACTAAACTGCAACACATTTGACCAGTGAGAACAAGGTGGAACAACCATAGGCATTGCGATGTTACAAAGGATTATTACTTACTGGTAAAAAAAATTGATATGGTATGTGAAAATGCATAGCTGTGGCACTTTATGTCATCGGGCGGAGTAGAAGGATAGATACAACACCTAGAATATATGCGGCAACAAGCTTCTGAGGCACAGTGAGATGCAAGTGATTTGGCAGAATTGAATCAGCAGCAGCTGGATCACCTTGAGTTGGAGCCATGAGGGCCACCGCACAAACTACCGCAATACCCAAGCAAGCGAGTTGCGACGAAGCGGCGTTCTGTAAACAAGGTTTGATTCACTGACAAGAGTTTCTCAGGGCTATTTTCAGATTCATATCACTCCCGATGTTTGGCATCTTAAAGAATATGCAAGTTTTTGAGACAGGGAATCGCTTAACATAACAATCAATTTAGGAATACCAACGCCAGCAAGGTTAATGCAGGCTTGAATTTCGATTATCTTAATTTATGTTTTTGTTTTTTAATTTATGACGTTTTATGATGTTGAATTTATGATGCTCTAAATGTTTTGCTGACAAAACCTTATGTAATATTAAGTATTCTTACGAACAATTAATAAGAAGGAACAGAACCGAAAACGACGAAGGACAAGGCACAAAGCGTTCAGCTTTTTTGCCCTTGCGCTTGATTCCATTAAGTACAATAAGATGATTGAACCTGGGCAACTATTACTAACCCTACCCTTATGCATATGAAGTCAATGGTTCTATCGTATATCATCCTAAACAAATTCAGTACCAGTTTGCGGAGCTTACAGAAGTGGGGCTTGGCCGGCGGAGCCATATCGAACCATTCATTATAAACTTGGAAGGCAGCTCCAACCAGCCACGCCACTATTCGCGCCCCCTTTGCTCATAGATCAACAAATATTTCATATTTGCACTCACGACGTTTGCTTTTAAAGTCCCAGCTAACAGTGGAAAGTTGTCTACACCTAAAAAAGGTTAACAATCTTTGTCTTCATTGTTTAAAAACCGCATACACCGTTGTAATTCCTAACTGTCTACCGCCTCATCCTGGCTGGGAGACATTCCTGGGTGGCTGGCTGCGATGCACAGTAGAGGACTGGAGGATTTATCCCCCAGCAGGGTCTATCAAGCTGAGAAGGGAAGGAGTTCGAGGTTTCCATCAGGAAACCCAGCTAAGAGTAACCAATACCAGTATCCACCACCGTCCTGGTACTGAACTAGTCGCACGCTGGCAAATCTCCTCTAGTCCACAAAAGCGACGACTGCCTGTGGTAGTAACGTTCTGGGGTGGACTTTGATCTGGCTGACCTCGGAACACTAAGGAACTACAGTGGGTAGACCAGCAAAACTCCGAAACAATGGAAACTATGCTGGGGCTCGCACAACCAGTGAAGATGGGCCGTCCAAGTATCCAAGTAAGTACACAGTCTTGACCGTTTTATTTGCTGCCTACTCTTTTTAATGGCATGCAAAATATAACTTCAATGATTCTGAGATGTTTGCAAAACTCCGGACCGCAGGTGTCTGCGGTGGGGAACGGATGCGCTATTGTCCTTTCCGGGGAGTAACGCGTTCACCACCACACCATGGGGGTCCTTCCTTTCGCCCGTCTCAGCTAGTTCTATCGATCTTTGCCATCAGCAATCACCCGTCAGCGGGATTGATCTGAGGAGCCTAAATCGGCAATGAACACAGTTAAGCTGAGACTTTAGTTATAATCACAATCTTAACCGTTTTATTTGCTGCCCACTCTTTCAAGGATCGATAGAACTAGCTGAGACGGGCGAAAGGAAGGACCTGCATGGTGTGGTGGAGAACGCTTTACTCCCCGGAAAGGACAATAGCGCGTTCGTTCCCCACCGCAGACGCCTGCGGTCCGGAGTTTTGCAAATACCTCAGCATCATTAAGTTAATCACACAGTGTTATACTACTCCGCCTATAACATTATCCTCGTACATTATGCAAAGTAATGACTGAAGAAACCTTCTACCGCGTAAAGGTCTGCGACTACCCGTGTTGAAGCACTCCAACATTATGTTGAGATTCGAGAGAAACTCAAGCGTAACCATCATAAAAAAAAAATAATAAGGAAAGGCTACAAATCAACAAGCCACAACCAAACCCGTAACTTTTGTGGATGGTGGTTTTGGAGAGAGAAGACGAATAGAAGTGATAAAGCTCGCATAACGTGTGATTGCTGGTCATTTAAGCATACAAGTGAGTAGACTAATGACGTAACATGGGCTAGGGAGCTGTGCTGACAACGGAACTTTTCTTGACAGAACTAGACAGCAAAGCTGTGAAGGCGTAGAATACAACTGAAATGAAAAATGCCGTACTTCGTCATGGACGCTGGAATTCGATCGACGTGTTGTGGCTTGATCGCTTCTAGGCTGCGTCACAGAACAAACTCTACTTGGTGAGGGTGAGTTCGTCGTCGTACAAGCAGTTTCGCTAACAGTTCGTAGCAACAGATCTCTACTTCCCAGGACCTACAATCTGATTTGAGAGAAAATATGAACTTCGAAAAACTTAGAAACACAAAGCAAAGTGGATTAGAAGGAAAATAGAAGCAGCTATTGTTGTCTCGTTCGTAGAAGAACGGTCAAAGATAGAGGAAGACTCCTCACCTCTGCCTCACCAGGTCTCATAATTTCAATTCGAAGTCGATCAATTGTACCAACACTAAGCTTCGCTGTGCATTTAACGACTCTAAACTATTTCCGTAGTATAACGAAATCGAGAAAAAAAAAAGGTTTTAAGGAAAAAGGAGAAAACTCACAAATCTCTACAACTTTTTGCATGCAGGACTCCTTTAGGATTAGGCACTGAATAGTTCCCAGGCGCATTGCACAGTACTAAAATAGACCATAACGATAGAATGAATTATCAGTAAACTTACGGAAAACTTCATTACAGAAGTAATAAGGAACAACTGGAATGGAATTGAAAGAGCTGTTGACGTCAATACTACTGTTTTATTTAACTCATGAACAACTTCACTAGCAAAACGACAAAAAAAAACAACATATTTTCGAAAAAGGTAAAATTGAAGCGGCGAACCACCTTTGTACTGAATTGGATATCCGTATGGATTGTAAACAGTGACTATACGACGAGGTGAGCGTTCAGTAATGGGAAATTCAACTTCGCTTACTGATAGGAATACTGGTAATCTGTTTGTATCACCATCTTCCATCGCCGTACCCAATCAACTAAAAGATCTAAGGTTAGTAAGAAAACGAAGACGATTCACATTCACGTGAAAACAGCCAGAGTGAAATGCAACAAGAAAAATGAAATGGTTACAAAAACTGGACACTGCAACTGACTGTTAGAGTAAGGTTACTACGTACACACAGATGAAATGAACCTATGCTGAAGGCGGTAAACGTGGTTAACGAAACAAATGATACGCGGACGAGTTTTCATAGCCACTAGATAGCTTTCTCCAACAAATGAGAAGAAGATCAGAGTTAACGTTTAGGTGTTTACTTGTAAGTGGTGTGTTTAGATGATACTCAACAGTTTATTTAATGGGGAAGTTGTTATATAAACATAAACGGAATAAACATGCACTGAATGCGCTAAACGGGGCAAACGGAACAATGAGATGCGGACGAGTTTTCATGGTCACCACATCGTTTTCTCTAAAATTAGGGGACGACGAGAAGTGATGTTTAGGTGCTTCCTTGTAAGCTGTGTATTTCAATGATACTGAACAATTCATTTAGTCAAAAAGAAAGCATCCGGAAGTCTTACTGTTCCTTTCTCCAAGCAGGATAGAGAATGCAGGATAACGAACAGGTGCCTTAAAGTCGTTAAAGCTATGATACGTGGAAACCGCTATTTCGTATGAACATGTTCTCCACTACCAGTTATCATCTAAAACAACACCTTTCAATCGATATTTCATGGAAAGAGGTGAATGCAAGGACATCGCTCTAGTGACTTAGGAAGAATCAATATCGCTGCGATGAAGTAAGCAGCAATACGTACATGAGTGCGCTTAGGATTGTATACTAGTAATGTTTTGATAGTGTTAAATGCACAATTCGAAATAGTATGGTGTAATTTCAGTAGATCTAGTTAACTACTTAAACGTAACTATTTATTAGTCATTGCAGAAGACCTGAAATGGCGCGGTGACTTCGGCTATTGAGCTAAACATCCTCATAATATTTTACTTTTTATTTTCTGCCTACCACAATTTTCGCGGCAGGGTATTAAGCGGAATGCAAATACAACCACAACGTTGCTGAGATAGTTGCAAAACTCCGGACCGCAGGTGTCTGCGGTGGGGAACGGACGCGCAATTATCCTTTAGGGGAGCTAACGCGCTCATCACCACACCATGCGAAACCTTCAGGTGCGCGCGTCCAAGTATCTCAGCAACGTTGTGGTTGTATCCGCATAATATTTGGTATCGTCTATGTTATTGACGTCTTACGTAGTAGAAGTCGACGTCTAGACTTCGTCTATGAGGTTTTCTCGTTATCGCTTTGAAGTTCTACTGGTTGCAACTTTTAATTCCTCATCGGTGTAACATCTCACTTCAACAGAACTTTGACTCCCGATGCGCAAGTCGAGGAAAAATTTCCGGTTTTCCTGTAAACGGTCCTTGTTGAGCTGATGCGAGGTTGCTGTAAACTGTCGTCGTCGCTGTTGTTCTGGTTCCGATTGGCAGTTTCATTTGTGTGCTATGAAATACTTCGAGTAGCATACTTTTGGTAACGCGTTCGCCCATGCTAGCGGTGTTGTCTTGCTGTGTTTATGAACTTACACGAGGCTGTTACACATATATTGAAGCTCTCGGTGTTGATTAATCCCTGAAAAATGAGCCATACGTTCCACTCTATTAAGCATCGTTTGGAGGTGATTGAATGCATATCTGGCATTTACTATGACGCACGGTGGCCTACCGATGTATCGAACCAGTGTTGCTATCCTCTCAGGCAAGTCCGGTACCGATTTGTCGACCTCGGAAGAATGGAAGGCTTGATGGGCCATGTGCGCAGGGATCGATTTCGCGTGTGTGTTGCAGGACGCGCCTCTGACCACTGCGCCACACGAGCCCTTAGAGATATATTAGCTGTTATAAGCCTCACTCCTCTCAACGCTTTACCGCCTAATCGTGGCTAGGAGGTGTTCTGGGATGTCGGGCTGCGAGGTACAACGGGGGGATTCTTCTCCCCAGCAGGGTCTCCGGTGCTGAGAAGGAGTCTCGCGTTTCCATCAGGAAGCCTAGCTAAGAGTAAACCAATACCAGGATCCACCACCCTCCTGATATCAAAGTCGCATGGTGGCAAATCTCCCTCTGATCCACAAGGGCTGCGACTGCCTGTGGACGTGACGACCTGGAGCAGACTTTGGCCTAGCTAACCTTGTGACTCCAAGGAACCACAATGGCTAAACCAGCAAAACTCCGAAACAATGGAAACAATGTTGGGACCCGCACAATCAGTGAAGAAAGGCTATCCAGGTTTCCAAGTAGGCATAATTCCGACATCCGTAGGATTCACTGCCTCCATGAAGCCGGATCATACTGAGCGGCAGTAGATCGACAAGAATTAAACGTTCGTATTTACAAATAATGTACTATAGTATCTAAAGATTCTACTCTAAGGGCATTAGGTTTAAATCAAGCTCACTGTCATTGGACTTATTGGAGTATTTGGCGTCTCTGATCTCATGAACTTGAGTATGGGCGTATGAGCGCATTTTATAACCGGCAACCAAAGGAAAACGTTTGTGCTTGAAAATATATGTAGGAATGCCAGCAGCTGTCGTTATCTACGGGTTGACAAGTATCTATGGGTGAGATCTATGTCTTTCGTACCCATTTGAAGAAGTACTACAGTGAAAGCAATAACCTCTTAAAGGTCCTCACTGGTGATTTAACCCTAAGACTGGCCTCACGAGGACGTGTCAACATCAGATCGAGATCTACAGACTAAGATGAGAAGTTGTCTGAGTTCATCGTAGCAACGACTGTTCAGAGCATCCGTGCTAATTCTGAAGTTCTCCTCTTAAGCTAGACGTTAACAAGAAATTTCGTAACTAACACGATTCTCTTTTATTCGTATGGCCAGCTTTTTGAAGACACCGTTATCAGCAGTACTGAGAAAACTCAACAATATCGGTCAACACTCACGATAAGGATAATGAAACTAAGTCTCAAAAATCTGCAGGAAATGTCTGTCACCGAAAACCAACAAATTGATCTAGAATAAGTCCCGGAAGTATGAGTAGATTATATCTTCAAAGATAGACTGGCGCCAGATTTTGACACACTACGTAAGGATGGAGAATTCCTAAGCAATGGAAAATTAACTATGGTTTATTAATCAAAACATTAACAATAGCAACTGCTCAATCTACCTTCTGGACGCCGTCCAGATTTTTCTTTACCGGAGTCATTCTCAACTGTATTGATACGGTGTTGCAGCGAAGGCGACAACTTTATTTAGTAAGCAGAGTTTTCAAAAGCACTGGGCCTAGGTTCCCTCCGTACTGTTAGGAAATTTCTTGAAGTTTCACGATAACATAAGTTTTTGAGACTTAGTTTCATTATCCTTATCCTGAGTGTTGACCGATATTGTTGAGTTTTCTACTGTCTGTGACGATGCATTCAGAAAAGGTCGGCTTTTTCGATAACTGCGGATAATTTTCCAGAAACTAAAGGATGAACACTTAAGATAGTTATAGAAGAGACTTCTTCCTATTGCTGTAAGTTTCAAACTTGTATAAAATTCAAGTTTTCGAGGAGAAACTGGAAAATGAATTCAAGATTTTCTGTGCGACTCCGACAGACATCAGCTGTGGACTATAATATTTTAAAAAAATGTGTAGGCGTGGAAAACTAGTGAGGAGGCGTAAGTGCAGAGGGAGGTGACCTAATGGTTAGTTGGCTTATTGAGTTCGATGTGTGCTATCCACTTGCGTTCTTGCCCGAATACACGTCACCATAATAGACAAGCGTTTTGAGCAAGGAAGATGATCTTTATTTTTCGTATTCTGGGGCGAAATAGCCACGTGCAGCTTCCAAACTCCATATTGGTTACTTGATGTGACCTTGGAGCATGGAGAAAGCCCTCAAGCCAAGAACACTGTCAATGCGCACAAGAATATTATATGGCACAAATCAGTCACCTGCAATAGAAACATGGAGCCAATGCTCTGATTTTGCCAATAACTCGGTAGACGTATACCACTTATACGACTGCTTTAGATCCGTGTTGGATCCCTCATCAATGGACTGATGACATGCGGCATAACCGTCGTTGTAATTAAACACCATCGCCACAATTTTCTTTTGTGAGCAGTTGTTGTAAACCTTGCTTGAAAAATTTTTTTAAGACAAATACCCGCTTGCCTTTTTACCTAAAAGCGAACCAGTTGACCCAATTTGTGGATCCAGTCTTCGTATTTTCCATAGGAACATAACCCAGTAATGGTTAAGATAAGCGGAAGAGCAGAATATGTTCACACACTCCGACATCCCGAAATACATTCATTTATTACGTCATTGTGATTCAGTCCGATTTTGCTACGTAGTAGCTACAGGTGTTTTTTTTCAAACATAATTTTTCGTTTAAGAACGCTCTACGCATCATTTAAAAGAGATTTCGAAAGACAGAGAAGATTTTGCTTTCCAATATAGTTCTTACAGTAATTGAAGATGTCAACATAATAGCTATTCTTCCTGGATTTTCAAGACCGAGGACTTTTATTGTTCCAACCATGAATGATCCTACGCCAACGAGCGCCGCTGTTAAGGAAGAAACAGCAAGAGGGCTGCAAACTTTCTTCTGATCCACAAAAACGGTTGGAATGGTGGTCAAGAAATGGTTCGGCACAAAAACGTTAGAAGTCTGGCGAGCCGCGATTGAATCTATAATCGAAGCGTATGACATTGATACTGAACCAAAACCACGGCAGCAAGAAGAACGGTACCAAGTATTTTATTTTAACAACAATGCTTCTGCAATACTTAAATCTCTTATATCAGAAATTTCGAGCCGACTAATGATGAAATTAGCCCAAGGATCATCAGATGGTGCATAAATAAGACACTAGTCACGGACCAAGAGAGACCAGTGTTATTTCATGTTATTTTCTCGTTTGCTTTCGTTCAGCGGGAACCTCACAAATGGTCCCCTGTCTCCGTTGCCAATGTCGGTTTAAAACTTTGCACAATCGTATGTTCTTATACTTACTGTTTAAAATCGTGCACATACACGTGTGTTGGCTAACCACACACTAGGTGATGACTCGACCAATGCAGTGCGGTGGTAACTACCGCATAGAATGTGGTTCAATGTGATCTCAAGCAAATAGGCTTCGTTTGTATTCTAGGGCTAGCTCCTGGAAAGTTAGCTGCAACTGTTCCCAGATGAACATCTGAGGAACTTCACATCTCCACCGACTCGTTGGAAATAAATAGATGAAAATTAGAATAGAAATTTAGATTTTTAAAATTTTTAATACAAGCACTGTAGCCGCAAAAGCCATTTTCTCTGCTGGAGGAAATTCTATATAATTAATCACCTTTTTGTTTGATGTATGAGCCTCGTAGACAAAAATGACGAGCATTAGAGATAAAAATAAACGTGGAACCTTCGGTTTTAATCCATCAATACCTTGATGATGCGTCATTCATTCGACTCGATTCAGCGTAGATTCTATTGACTGATTTTCAACCTGTACGTTTTTTGGTAGCCGACCGAGTGCCAAATCAGCGTTTTTATCGCCTTAAATAAGTTAGCGCCGACTTTCTGACTCCTAAGAGACGAAGGGTTTGTTTACCCGAGATCTGGGATTAAACCAGCAACCATGTGCAACGCATGTCAAAGCCCTATGTTACACTTGTACTTTTGCTTAACATTACATACAAAGATTTCAAGTTCTTGAAAATTGAGTTTATGAAATGTAATCCAGTAACAGAAAATGGGTAGGCAATTATAGAATATTAACAAGATAACTACTTGGATACTTGAACACTTGGATGGCCTGCCTTCACTAGTTGTGCGGACCCCAGCGTAATTTCTATTCCTTTCGAAGTTTTGTTGCTTTGGATATTGTGGTTCACTGGAATTCCGAGATCAACCTGGCCAATGTTTGTCCCACGTCGTCACCACCACAGGCAGTCGCCGCCCTTGTGGACCAGAGGGAAATTTTCTACCATGCGACTAGTTTGATACCAGGACGGTGGTGAATCCTGATATTGATTTATACTTAGTTGGGCTTTCTCATGGAAACGCCGGACTCCCTCTTAGCTAGGTAGGCCCTACCGTGGGATGAATCTCTCCGCTATACAACGTAGCCCGACACCCAGGAACACCTCCTAGCCACAATGAGGCAGGAAGCCGTTGGGAGGACCGAAATAACTATATAGTACGAAGTGAAAATGTTCACCTGAGTATTCAAAATGTGATAGAAAGACAACTAATAAAGCAAATCGAGGATTGAGACTAACGTTATTACGTCTTTTGTTTACTTTTCCCTGAGTTCGTTCCGTTCATCTGCCTTATCATAATGCAATAAGAATGATAACTCAATGATCTAAACACACCATACCTCAAACGTCTTGCATATTGAGAAATGCTGAGCCAAATTATAACACCTCCGTTTTGGTATTCTTCTTTTTGAACCGACTAGTATCTTCACCTCATCACCATACAATGTGAATGCAAACAATACTATCTTGGCCATCTGAACACACTACCTGCATTCCTCAAATGTTGCGCATTATGAGAAAAGTATTGGGACATACTATGGCCTCTCATCATGACACAATGAGAACACCAATGTAGTAATTTGAATGCACGTTCCTTCACCTCTGAAGTTTGGCGGATGATAGGAGAAATATTGGCACAGAGTTCAGATGGCGTGAAAATATGACCGTCTCACGTCCAAAGTTTCATTTAAGATATCGGATGATACCATGAGTATTTGTAAAGGATTCCTTGCGATTTATCCCTGGATTTTTGAAGTTGATCCAACAGGTGTTCAGCCAGTCTGTTTTACAACTCAATTTTTAAAACGTTATGTACTATACGACTGAAGACTAGGTTTCGACTATGCGTGTCATCATGTCGGTTCACCTAGATTATTTGGTCCAGTAGACTCAGGTATCACTCGGTTGTGATATCACCAATGTCACTGGACCATAAGTACACATGCACTGATCGAAATGCACTTCCAAATCTACTGAGGTATCATAGATAGCACTATGATGTTTTGCACTTATCCCGGATATTAATAACAAATGGCATTCTATTCAATCTGAGTTTTTAAGCGAGAAATCACCTCTCTAGAAGAACATAATCATAATCTTATAGTGTTAAACTGGACGGTACAACATAACACCAGCATCAGCTCTCTATCTAGGAACTTCGAAAATAAAGTGTGATGAAAGAATACCGATGTAAAACAGTGGCCAACCGACAACGTCATAATCCACATTTTCTTGACAGTAACGCACCAGTGAAGAATGCTCTCTTCCATCGTGCGTATGATACGATCTGACTACACCTCAACATTGCAAAGATGATGTTTACGAGAAAAAAATCGTATTTGATGCTCTATTTACACAGAGGGACCTCGAGCAACGTAGAGGTTAGATGGGCCGTGCAATGCAAATGTGGTTATTGGTTATATCATGCGCCAGGAGAAACGAAGCACTCCACTCCTCTGGACTCGGCAAATTGCTACTAAACTTATTTGCGACGATGAAACATACCGATATGATACATCTATGGGTCTTAACAAATTGTTCTATACGAGAAAAGTAAACTCAACGATCTCTGAGATGATTAATGTAGGCCAATACATAGTTAATCTGTGAGAGATTGATCACTGACAAAAGCTTTACATTCTTAACTTTTATTTACTGCCTATTCCTTTTTGTTGGCAGGATACTATATGAAATACAACCGAAAGGTCGCAGAGATATGAGCAAAAGCATTCCCGATGATAACGAGAGAAAGACAAAGCAAAGGTCTCCGTCGGTGTGGTAGATAACACGCGAGCTTCGGAAAGGGTAATCGTGGGTTCGAAGCTTAGCTAACGTTTCGAGTTTTTCCCATATCTCTGCTTTATATTTTGTTTTTTATACATATAACAGAACGGTCGTCATGAACAGCTTCAAACGCAGTTCTCGATCTCATGTACTCAATATCCACAGAACTCCGAAATCTAGACGGAACAGCATAGGAGCTACATGTAGAGCTTATAAGTACGTTCGACGAATTGAAGCAGTCACAGACCATTCGTGGAGACAGACTTCTTCAACCTTACGATTCGTTTCTTTATGACAGATGCTTTTGAAATTAAAGAGAAATACAGGTAGAATACCTGTATCTTAAGGCCTAAGTCGTTGTCAATCTGTCCCGACGGCTTAAAATTATGAAGACTACTCCATCAAGGAAGTGTTGAACACCACATGGACCAGACGGATGCTGGGCTCCTTTTGTTTTAAATAATGGGCCAAATATCCTTACCCACACTATATATCATTTTGAGTAACAAACTCTACTACCACCTCTTAACAATAACAATATTAACTTCCTTTCTATCTAGTGATTTCTTTTCTCGTTAGGTTAGTGCAATCAAAATGGGAAAGGGCAAACTGAAGTGGTTCATGAAAGCTGCTAGCAATATTGACTTTCCACTAAGCCAATAAATCATAAACGAACGTATAGCGCGATTCGTTTGAAGTTTTGCGATGGCCATGGTAATCTCAGAGAGAGAGAGCGGAAGGACAAAGTACTACTATCGATAATGATCCTTTAAAAATGTAGTTTGAAGTAAATCCACAAACGACGGCTTGATGAAAGGCTTCCGAAAGACCACAAGTGCCGGGAATCGAACTTGAAGGCAATTCAAAGAGCTAAAGGACAAAGCCTACCCTGCGGGACAGTGTTGGTGTACGTGACAGAAATTTTACTGCGTACAAAAACTGACGATGTTCCGCTCAACGCATCAGCAAAAATGAATCAATCAACTCGTTTCCAAATTAGAATAACAAGGAAGAAGGAACCAAAGTAAAACTCTAGTGATATGTTGCGTGGCTTGACACCAGCAAGCAGCCGAATGGAATGACAAAATGGCCTGTTGTGTAAATGTTGGAATGAATGAATGAATGTTGGCCATAACAAAATTCTGAATGGAATGTTTTTTCAAATTCCTGAATGTTGGCCTGTCGCATGACAGTACCCAACCACATGTTTGGTTTGTGGTTTAATGTTTAACGGATTAACGAACAGAGATAGGAAATCATACTTCAACCGGCATACCTATCAATCCTACCACTAACCGAATATCATCTTTGAAAACGCCTTGCTAAACTACACGCTGGAAAAATCCTCGAATCCGATACTGAAAGTGTCTTCAGAAAACTCCTTGCTACAAACGTTGGAGTTCTAGTGCGATCGAAAAAAAATGCAAATCAATGGTGGAAAAGAAACGAGTGGGCACCACTGGTCTCTATTGAGACTAATAAACTCTTGGTCGAGCTTAGACATGTGTCCGCAGTGTAAGGATGAGAACAGCTACCGATTTCAGGAAGTGAAGGAGTAAGGGCCTAAATCTTGCAATAACCTTGTTGAAACTCCAGCCCCTCCAACTATGCATCGTCCATCTGGGGAACTGTCCGTATTCGCACTCATTTTACGCGATCCTGCAGACATAATAATTCGTTTCGAGACCTCTTGATACGTACCAGGGAAGTGTGCCAATTCAAAGGCTATTTTCGGTCGTGTAGCTCGCCGTCTATTGGTTTCTATCTTTTGTGATTTTTTCATTTTTACCAAGTTCGTAGATGATGGTTATTGTACTCAGCATTTCGGAATGTCATTATGTTATTTCGTGAAGTTGTGGACTTTTTAAATGTGTCTCTATCTTCAGTTTTTCAGGTTTTGCCATTCAGTAAAGCGTTGGTCTCCTTCTCATGAATGTTCGTAATTTGCAGAAGAAAGTAGAATCACAGCAAGACCAGATTAAGCTATATGAAAGGAAGCTCAAAGTTAAGTCTCTAACATGTTTAGAACACGTGACTGTTCATGTTGGGCTCATTTCTCCATTGGTCATAATGAATATTTCGTTTCGTAGTTTTTCTTGAATTGTTTTAGATCTTGTAAGGGCGTATAAGAGTTTGGAGACTGAGAAAAGCGCCTTGCAAACGGCACTAGATTCCGTAGTATCCGAAGGAACCAAGAATCCTGAATCGTCAACATCGCATGAAGTCCTGTCGTTTTTATCACCATCTAAACTCATTAATGTATAATAACTAAATTTTGTGGCCTTTAGACATTCGAAAGCAATCTAAAAATGGCTATAGCAACACTTACTAGGGAGAATTCGAAGAAGGAAGCAGCATTTCTTAGTGACAAGAAGATACTACTGGTGAAAAGAACAGATTTCCGAATGCCCATCTATGGGTCTCTAATACTTCTTTATTCCAGAATGAAAACGCGTCACTCAAAGAGCAGCTTAAGAAGGCATCTGAAAACTTGACTAATGTTGAAAATACTGTGAAGGTATGTCTGTCGTCCTATCTTTGTTTTTTTTTTGTACTTTTCGAATAATGTTTGTAGATTCAACAACTGAAGTTGCAAGAAATTGAAATCGATCGAGAAAAAGAGATTCTTGATCATGGTAAGGTAGTGGCAGAGATGCAAACTCGATATGCGAAAGAACACCAGTTACTTGAAGCTGGGACAAAAGAGGTAAGTTTTATAAGTGGAGAATTTCCATCTTTCATTTTTTATTATTTCGAGGGGTACATGTGCCTATTTCAGATCGCTACTTTATCCAAGAAAATCAACCAGAAAGATGAAATAATTAAACTGTTGAAAACACGTGAAGCTGAGCTTCTTTCTCAAGTTTCTACTCTGCATAAGGAGATCAAAGAGCTCACGGAGAAAGCTTGTAATATGCCAACGATCCAGATTCTCAAAGACGAAATGGCGAATCTAAAGGTGCACCACACATCAGTGTTTCACTGCTGAAGGACTATCCAAAATAACAGTGTTATAAGTTTTAAATGAGGCTGAGTTACGTTAAGGATCGAACCGTGGTTTTCAAGTTTAGCAAAATGGGTCGTTAAACTGTTTGTTATCTTTAGGTTGACCACGAGCGAGAACTTATTGATGCCGTAATGAAAACGAGAAACACCACACAACTCGAGGAACAAAATCGAGCTTCAACGATGATTGCTGAATTGGAAGAAAAAACGCTCCATCTACTGCAAACAATAGCACGAAGCGAGGAAGCACGAAATGATGTCTACGAAGCTTTTCTGCAGTCTCAATCCGAAAAAGCAGCACTGTCCGATGTGAATATGTTTTTTCCATACATGGTTTCTTGTATACCTTAGTTTTAACTATTTTGTCGGTATGTAGTTTACTTACGTTTTTCAGTAAAAGTTGATTTATTTCAGGAATTATGCAAATTATATGACAACCAGAACTTCGAGTCTACGCATGACGTCGTGGATCGGTTGAAATCAGCGATTGCTGATGTACGAGAAAAACAGCCTGAATTTGATGTCTTCAGTAAACATAGTCTCGCTGTTTTCTCAATGAGAATGCTATTAATATTTCCTAGTTATTGCAGCTTTAATCGGGCCAGATCCGGATAATGTCAGACTCCAACTTGAGTTAACAAAGTTAAGAGATGATTATGAACAATGCAAGTCACGTTTGGAAGCAGTATCTACTAGTAATACGGTTGGATTTTGATGTTTCCACTTTCAACTTGTTTCATTGATTTTTCGGTATGATTATCTGTTTCCAGCAATTCTCAGTCAGCTCTGAGGTGCTAAATGAGGAAAGTTTTCGTGACGCCGTGGAGCAATTTCAAATAAAAATTCAAAACTTGGTGGCAACACATGCCAAAGACAAAGCTGTTTACGAAAAGGTGAAAATCTATGATAATTTGTTTGATTTTTTCTCGCATCATATAACCTCGCTTTTTTTTTTCGTCTGCTCACTTTCACCTGAACCTTCATATGAGGGATCTCATGTCGGTGAGTCGCGAGGCTACGTGGGACGTCCTTAGGTGGCAAATAGGGGTTAGTCGCGGAATCTAGGCATTGGACTCCCTGTTTCTACTTAGTCTATTTGGCACATGCTTTCTGTATTTCTGAGGGCATATTTATGCATGGGTACACTAGTGTGTCCTCGTTTATGCGGATTGTATTCTACGAGTCAATTCGGTGAAAAGCGTGCAATCCAATGAGAGGGAAGTATATGGGAAGCAGTTAGGAGTCGCGTCCAACAAATGAGCTCCATGTTTACTCTCAGAAAGTTTGGAAAGGAACCCGTCAGCATACCCAACCTTGACGTTCGGAGCTCATCAAGCTATACATAGGTATCAAAGATCAAACACAGTATTCAACAGAACAAGTAAGGAGAGGCTGCCAAAATATCACGGTCATTCTATGTTGCCTAAATCACCACTGTATAAAGTGAAGATCTCTGCCTAAATGCACGCACACCTGAATCTGAGTCGTCGATAGAAAACTTGATCATGTAAGCGATAAGCATGAGGGCGACGTTATTGGGCTAGCCGAGACAAGACGACGCCACCTTCTCAACGCCGTCTGTGACAACGGAGAAAAACTGTTCCTCGGAACATTTTACAGTAGAGGAGTAGTTTGTCTATAAACATCGATTCATTTGAACAATCAACAACCCGAATCGGACGTTTGCTATTAAAGAGGTGTGGATCAATATCGGCTTTGACAATTTTCATCGTTTACGCGCCAACATCAGACTATGACGAAGAAGAAGTCGAAGCGTTCTGTATGGACTCGGAGAAGTTCTACAGAGAACACAATGCTCTCTTTAAGGTAATTGTCAGGAGATTTTTACGCTAGGATTGGAGCCAGAAGAAGGTCTGAAGAACGTCACTTTGGAAACCATGAATAAGAACGAAACAAATAGGGTGAGCATCTGTCTGATTTTATCATGACGAATAATACCTATCAAGATAGCTCACAATTCCGGATCAGGTCATCGCCTTATTTCTGCAAGAATTCGTTTTTCGTGGAAAGGAGAAAGGGCCGATAAGTTGAAAAAAAAACTAGAAGTCCCAAAACCATCGTTAACTGGGGCTTATTCAGTTCATAAGTCGGGCGTTGGAAAGATACTGTTCTCAATAATATCGACGAGGTATACGATCGGCTCATTCAATATCTTCACGTTAGCGATATGAAAACTGAGAGTTCAAAAGTCACCAAGAGATGTTTGTCTCCAGAAACACTCGAGCTGATACGTCAGTGTGGAATTGCACGAGCTGCAGGCAACAGCAAACTAACGTGCGAACTTGCAAAACAATGCAGACAGGCGATAGAGGCAGATCTTAAAAAGAGAAAAGCAGCAGTAATGGTCGAAGCTGCAGAGGCTGGGAAAAGCATTCGCAAAGCTCACCGAAGCTTCGTCTGTTGGAAGACTAAGATGATTGCACACTAACGACCAGGCGAAGCAATACTACTCAGATGTTTTCAGTAACCACAACCTCCTGCCCTCATATGAAATGAAGGAGGATGTATGTGTCTCACCACCGGTTTTCCCTTCCCAGTTACGTGTATTTAGGTTGGGAAATCAAAATGAATAACAAAGAACACCCAACTCCCTGCCCGCTTTTCGACTCCACGATATTTCCTGCCTTAACATATGCGTCAGAAACTCGGTCTCTGCGTAAGCAGGATGAAAGATCACGCAGCGTTATTGAACGCACAGTCGAAAGGATACTGGAAGTATCCCGTCTGAAACAGGTAAAGAAAGAAATCCGAAGCTCCGACCTGCCTCAGATCAAAAATCAAGGATGCCGTTGTATGCGCCAAACGGTCGAAGGTAAGGCGGACCGGAAAAGTAATACGTATGAATGACAACGGATGGACAAGAGTTGTTAGTGACTGGATTTCTCGTGATGTCAAACGTACTGCAGAAAGACCACCGACCCGATGATCAGCGTTCTTCATGAAAAGCCTAGAAGAAGGCTATGATGCTCAGCGAGCCCCTAGAGTGAGCAGAACCCACTGGGCTACTTTTTCACGCGACGGGGAAAAATGGAATAAAATGGAATTTACTGGCGCCCGCTCTAGTCACTCGACGATCAACGGGACTACAGGTGAAACAGGTGAGGTGATATTCACTTTCGCTTCGGTAAAGGGTAAAGGATATAATTTAGAAATTGTAAGTAGTGGAACTCTGTCTTTTATATCTTTCTACTTCTGTTCAGCAAACACGAGGTGCTATTTTATTTCTTTATTTACGCACAAGCTGACTTTATGTTTATGACTGTTTGACTGACAGCTGTTTTTTTTTTTGACTTTTCTGTCTTTTATGTTCCCATAATGTGTTATTTTTCTCGCAATGAAAACCATTATAGGTCTACGCTTCTATCACTCACTGGATTTTTTTCGGTAATGTTCTCAAAGTTATTCATACCTTTTTACATTGCGGGCGCGTATAGCGCAGAGGTTAGGGGTGCCTCGCTGTACTTATAGGTTCGATCCAGTGCACTGTGCTCACCAATCCTCTCATCTTCCCCAAGCAGAGTCGGCAATCTGCCATCAATTGTGTTTGGGATGATAGCATAGCAACAGTGGCTCGATATTTCGAAACCGACCTTCCCTAAACCTCGGTGTGACTAATCAATGTGTATTCTTTCTTGATAAGCTTGCACGAAGTTGATAGATATGGCTCACTGAGGAAGATCTGGCTCGACACGAAGGCCAAGACGCAACGTCGAGGTGAACAACAAGCATGGACCATCGACTCGGATCACTGGCTCTGAGGAAGACGAAGACGTCGAAACGTTAGCCGAAAATCAATGTATTTATCAACCTCGTGCAAGCTTATCAAGAAAGAATACATAGTGGCTCGATACATTGGTTGACAATCTCAAGTAGTTGCTCAAGCCAGATATGCATTAAGTCACCTGTATTCCTTGATACTCTCAAATTCATGACACATTTCTCAGAAATTTATAAACGCCAAAAGCCTTCCTCTGTTATGTTCACACTGTAACATTTGCGTTCATCAGAATAAATCTTCCACAATCTTGTTTCCGAATAAAGGTCCCTAAAATCCTGTTTCACACATCTTCGGTATCAAACTCTTATCGTTTTTTTTTTAATATCATAGGGAATGTGCAACCGTTAAATGTTCTACAGTATTTCTATGCCCATATATTTTATTATGATTAGCTTTGAGGCTTCTCGCGACCTCCATGCGAGAATTTCCGAGTTGGAACAAAGGGAAGGGCAGCGTGTTACTGAGATGAGAAGAGAAATGAACAATCGAAGTAAGACATGGACAGTGTTTAACATTTTTTTAAGAATGTGCTTTTCCTCAATATTTCAGTATCCGAAATGGAAGTTGAGATGCAAAAGCAGCGTAGTCGAACAATTGATGTAGTGGCGGAGAAGGAGAGGGAACTTGAAGCTGCTAGGTGAGACTTTATTATATCGTAGCTTATGCGAATTCGAAAGGTAAACCTCATGGCAACTCTTTACTCCGTCACGTCCTGGACAATGAATATGAACTTGAGTGTAGATTCATTTATTTTGTCCAGCCAATGTTTTATCATTTCGTATACGAATTTGCTATCGAATGACGCAACCGGGAATGATAAAGTAGAGTTCAGCTAAGTCGAGAAATCAAGTAGTTGCTGTTTATACCTGCGTTATATCTCACTGGACTGCGCGGTATATTAGGTTTTCTCGAGAAACAGTGTAGTTTTCATCCTTTACAACTTATATGCCTTGTTTTTCTAGAACTGACATTGCATTTATTTTACATACTATGTCTCTGTCCTCAGATAATATACTTTTGAAGTGTACTAGTTACATTTACGTTTAATTAACCACTCTGCGGTGTGTGGAGGTGAAAACCTGATTTGAATGTTGTTTTACCTGAAATCATACTTATGGGTGCGAAAAGCGATGTTTAGAAATAATGCACACAGAGTTGCTATTTCGATTTGGTTTTGGCTCCTCGTGTCAACCAACCTTTCCATCTCTGTGGAGTTGTGAAATTGATGCGAAACTGGCTGGGGAGAGTTCCCGCTGATCCACCAAAACTGGTGGCCGGCTGTTGTGATTACAAGGAAATGCCCTATTGAAATATCCCAGGATTCCAGAGAAGATGTATTGAACCGGAGTTAGAAGGCATTCATGAGAAAGACCAAGTCTTCAAACGTCAGTCGAACTCACCCGCAAATTAGAAGACCTTTGTGGCTGGTGCATCGGTAAAAATAAATGTAATGAAAAAAGTGCTGGAATGATCACAGTACGTGACTTTGAGTCATAATAACATAACATAGAAAATGAAGCAATAGTATAAAAAATGCGGAAAGTTAAAAATAACAAGAAATAAACAGGTTTATGTTTGTATCTAAAGAAATCTTTTTGTTGTCTATCTGTACCTTTTTGTTGAAACGGATAATAGTGTTAGAAATCCATTCATCGACGGAGATCGCAATGTTTTGCTTTTTATTTGCATCCAGGGTAACGTTAACGTTTGTTCCAATATTTCATTCAATGGTCTGGTGAAGAAGGTAAGAGCTTTAAAGACAATATTGTTCTCAAAAAAGAGATTGATATTGATTACGACCCTATGACCGGCTACTCGAAAATGGTACTTGTGATGGATACGCACGAATAGTTCCGAGTGATTACGGTAAACGTTTCATTGCATTGTGACATGCATTTAAAAACGGATTCTCTAAGTATAACCGTCGAAGTTGCGCTTGAGATCTTAGGAAATTAAGGCACGAAAACATTTTCCAGCCATTTTTCTTCCCAAAGGAAAGTTTCATGATTTTCTTACTTAGCAAATAGAGTCGTGCACTGTACCAAATCTTGGATCCTGAAGAAGCGCTTTTGGAAACAAAGCGTTGCCAGAAGATCCTCAAATTCTACTATAGAGGATAGCATCTGAAAACTATTTTGATAAACAGTTTCAGATATGGGACAGCAGTCGTACACGCCTTATAAAATTAAAGCTACGAAAAGTGGAAATCCGAGTATGAAACTACACCTCATGTAAAACAATCTCCTTTTTCTAATTGGCTATCAGTTTGCGAACGAAATGATCACCTAGCTGCTGAAGCAGTTATGATCAATCGGGCCAACATCGATAACATCTTCAAAAAAAATCGTTCATTCTAGAACCTTAAAATTTTACTGGGACGGACACCTGTACCTCGTTAACAACGCCGTGTAGGTTCTTTTATTTCGATCAACAAAGACAAGATGAGATGTATGTTCGAAGTTAAATTCGCCTAACCACCATTGATTTCTGACGATCCGAATTTTTTATTCTGTATGTCTGGATTTGTATTTCTATATGTTGTAAAATATAATCATATTGCTAAGTATTTAGATCTGTGCTATTGTCACTTCGACACGAACAGATGTCTGCTCCTGCTGATCCTTCACAAACTGGGAAAATTTCGTCTAGAAAAATATCTAGTGAACATCAGAACTATTCGGATAGAAGATACAGTATAAGTATGAAGTGGTTTTATTCGTTTTATTCAAAGGCGGAAATTTGCGCTACACTTTGGTTCAGGATCCAGAAAAAGCGTTGATGCACTCTCGGTGAATAACGTTGATGCTGGAAGTGGTATGTTTATTTTCATACACCTCTTTGTATTGATGTTGATATCCATTCATATATAACATGCAGTTCAACAGTAAAGTGGCAGTGGATGTACAACCTGGTCTATACAGAAGATTCTGTTCTCTTTTTTGATTACTTAATTATAACAATGAAGTGTTTTGCTTGTAAGGCGTGATACAATTGTTCTATCTTTCTAAAACTTGACCTAAGCGCTGTTGTTAAAAATTGTTTTTATACACAAGGCAAGTAAATTAGTAGTGAGTAAATCTTACGAGGTCTTCTGCAAGAACAACAAAAATGAAAGCCATCGTGTAGGAAATGTGATGCTTTACATGGCCCTTTAGCAAATGAGGCCATCTTGGTGTTTCCAATGTGATATATCAAGCGCAGTATAACGAGGAGCTTGATTGTTCTGTTATATGAAAAATTCTTGAATAGAAGTATTCGATCGAAAATGTGAGCAATAAGCTTGATTTTTTCGCATTTTCCAGCTTTCTGTGGTGATGGAAGTGGTATCCCTATTTCTACAGCCACCGAATCGCGCAATATATTTTATGAGGAGGAACTGCTTAAGAAAGAACGTGAAATTCAAGAATTAAGGTGAGCGTAGTTTTGTAGTTGACTTTATATATCGGTTAAAGAATAGAAGGATAAAACTATCGGCGTTGATCAATCCTTGAGAGATGTGCCACGCATTCGGACTTCGTCGAGCATCGTTAGAGGCAACTGGATGCATATCTGGCCTGTACGGTAACATACGGTGGATTACTGATGTTATCGAGCCAGTGCTGCTATCCTCCCAGACAAGTTTGGTACCAATTTCCCGACCCTGGAGGGGTAGAAGGTTTGGTGGACCTGCGGCGCGTAGACCGGTCCCATGTGTATGGCAGAGCCCCTCCGACCACTACACTACACGCATCCCTTCGTTTATCGGTTGCTTAAAATAATGTTAATTTCAGAAACGTCTCACATGAACATGGTTATCGCCTTCGAGAAATGGAACAAGCTGCTCTTATTAAGGAACTCGAGCATCACAAAAGGATTGAAACGATGTGTGAGGAAATTACTGAACTCAGAAGTGGGTTTTTGCTAATATTCAGTTCCACTTAGATTGTAATTAACGTATTCTATTTGATTTTCCTCCATTCTTAGTGATTGTTTTCAGACAAGCTTGCTCTACTTTCTACTGGAGGTGAAATGGAATATTTACGGAATATTTTTATCCAGTTTATTCAGTCAAACAGTTCCTCTGCTAAGAGAAATATTTTGAGAGCTATGGGAATGGCCTTGAAACTTAGTGTTAATGAAATGAAAGCCCTTGATAATAAATAAAGTATATTGCCTTTTACGCTTGTAATTGAATATTTTGTGGTGATTCTGATTCGTCAATATCTGCGATACCGATTTCATACTCTGTCAAGAACTTTGAATATTGCGTTGGATTATTCTGGTAAAAGAAATCGTATTGGAGCTTATTACTCGGTCTCGCCGAGAACATCTGTTCATTATGGAGATAAATTTTGCACATTTGGCAATTTTGAGCCCGATATATGCTGTTATAATTTCGTCAAACTACCACTAGTGTTTTTTACATCGTTGTTTACAGCACCATTGAGATTAAGTAGGGTTTATTGCTGTGAGAATTACGTTTGTAATGTTAGGTTCATTCTTAACGAATTTCTACATGGGCAAACGATAAATCGAGTTGAAATTTAAGTCCTATAGGTAGTGCGATGAGGTGCTAGCTTTAGCTGTAAGAATTTAATCATCTGGGGAAGGCAGTTGCAAGGGTGTGTGCGATTTTGACAAACTGTTAGGAGGCATGTCACTCAAATGGTTCATAATCATTCATCTTTCGCAGATCAGTAGACCACCGTGCAGCTGGTTTGCGGACGGCCTAGTATCCCTTGTATTTGCCAATTTCGTAATAAGGAGCTCAGCATTACTATCCATAGTTTCAGAATGCAGTTTAATGAACTGAAGGTCGTTAACTTTAGCTTACTATTCGATTCGTGCCAATAGCGAAGCTGTGTTTTTGATCGTTTTCCGATTACGTTGATGAGATAGAGTTGCTTTCAGATTGCTATGAGGAGGCAAAGTCCTCAGTACCATTCTCACTGTTCAAATTCTTACCTGACTGTTTAGTATGTGGTGAAATCATGTCTTCAATAAAGTTTCGACTAATGTCCCCATTTAGCCAACATTTTTACTTTCGGTCGGTTTTTTTTTTAACCGTGGATGTATTAAGATATGAAGTTCCAGTTCTCGTCCTTGCGACTTCTTCAAAGGAATCATTACTATTTTTGAACGGCATTGTAGGATCCCATCTATTTGGGGAGAATAACAGCACTGGCGTGATACTTTGATAGACTGTTGCGAGTTATTGTGAAGGCCAGATAGGAATTCAATCGCCTCCAACGATCCTTAATGAAGTCGAATGCATGGCACATCCCTCAACGATTGATCAATACCGAGAGCTTTGTGCTTTTTAGCTTTACATTAAGACAATGGGTAAATCAAAAGGGGTATCCGGAGAAGTAAGCAGAATGGTACTAATCATAATTTTCCTTGAAAGCATGTTTTTACCTATGCCATTCGAAAAGTGCTTGAGAACTTGAGGACTTCATAAGTTTTTAGAAGGGACTTCATCGCTATAAAGTAGGAAAGTCAGGTGTTGTTCTAACTATTTTATAACTGAAATTAAAGGAGGGCATTTCACCACACCACCCACCATGTTCTTGTAGAGGGAATCCCGCTTGTTCAATCACTTCTGTGCTGGACATTGTAGTCTGCAAGAGAAGAACGCATTTTGTGAACTACATAGAATCTAAAGCTTTATTATTGTACAGAAAGGAAAATTTAGATGTGTGACTTTTGTTTTGAGTAAGTAAAGTCTCGAGGAAGTAAGTTTCGAGAGGAATGTTTGTTTTAAGCTGTGGTATCTTAGCTCGATATCGAAGTTCTAAACTATTTTCTGTCAGGTACGCTTTGAAACCGATTAATGCGACATTAAATGTTTTTTAAGGAATGCGATAGGGATCATTCTTCAGTTAAAGTTTGGCTGTTTGTGCACTTTATTAATCTTGCTGTCCTACGCACTTAATGTAAGAGCTGATATTGAGTACTTTTTAGGATTGTTTATCGCTTATCATAGTGTTAAACAACTTATTTAACTCCGTAGATTACGTTGTTGGATTGTTATTTATGTTGCCCACATAATCCATGTTATGGCTGTCCATCGCATATCCTTATCTTCTCGATTACTTCCCATTGATAATTCATCGTTATTTCCATGGCTTCTAGAAAATGGTCCATGGCAGGTGTAAACGACCAGCTGCAATACATTTACTGTGTGTTGCTTGGAGGATAGGATGGTCCGTCTGCACTGGTTGTGCAGAACCCAGCATAGCTTCCATTTTTACGGAGTTTTGCTGGTTTAGCCATTGTGGTTCTCTAGTCCCGAGGTCAGCTTAGCCAAAGCCTGTCTTAGGTCGTCACCACCACAGGCAGTCGCGCACTCTGTGGATTAGAGGTGATTTGCCACCATGGGACTAGTTTGATACCAAGACAGTGTTGAAACTTGGTATTGGTTTACTCTTAGCTGAGCTTCCTGATGGATGCAAACGCCGGACGCTTCTCATAATGTGATGGATATCTTCTTTTTCGAACATAAATCTCTGTGTTACTACATTACTCAACATCAACTGTCCCAATCCTCCGTTGTAATAGTTTCAGGCGTTTTCTATCCATTCACACAAGATTTGCCTTTTTTTATCCTTTGTTGGTTCTTCAGATTCTTTAGTTCCAAATGTTTTTATTCGTTGGTTCTGCAAGTTTGGATTCAGAAGTGAAAAGTTCGCTATTAGACATTGTCCAAGATTCCATCACTAGATGAGAAATTGAGAGTGTACGCGTCCGAAGGGTTTCCCATTGTCGTAATTTGTCCAGAAACGTTAGTTTCGCTAAGAGGATTCTATGAATACGGCATGGATTGGTGTTAAAAACTGATAAAATTGCATGGTCCTAGTATTCCATTCATCTGTTGTACGTATGACATTCCTAGAGTCGCTGACGGTTCCTGTTCAGTCGTTGAGAGACACGGATAACGAATTTGGCCCATCTTGTTCTCGACATGTAAGCGCATATGTCCATTCAGAACACTTATAAGCGTTAATACACTTCAAAACTCTTGTCGAAGTGAACAGGATTCCGAAGAACACGTTGTAATGAATAATAGTAAAACTGAAGACTTGGGTGTAGTCCTAGATGTTTTTTCTTCGTCTACAGTACTTTTTTCTAGTGCCATTTCGAGCTCTCATCTCCACTCAAGTGTACCCAGCTGGAAAATTCGGCAATGTTTGTCCAGACCAATATGAGTCGAGGATCAGGAACCCATTCCTTTTTAACTAATATGGTTTCGTCAGCTTCAATTGTAGGCAAATGTGCACTTAAGAGCCCCCAAAATCTGTCCACATATTTTGTTCCGTATGCTTAATATTTGGTGTTATAGGAGCGGAGCGATTATCATAAGAATGGAGCAGGTGTGTCTGCGGTCACCGCACAGTACTGGCTATATGGTATCGTCATGTCGAGTCACTTTCTTCCAGTCGACAATGAGTTTCTTGACCTCTCTTTTCTAGGTCTTTATGAGTTTCTTGTATAATGGTGAAGATTTCGTGAAATATCCTTACATATTAAGCGCGAGTATCTTGATTTCCCAAGGTTTCCTTGAGCAAATCTGTGTCAGCAATATTATAGTCCTGTTTTTAAAAATCCTTAGAAATGATTTCCTTGAATTTAAGAAAAGAATGTGTGCAAGGGAGACGTAATGGCACATAAAACATGCTCCCGTGGAATCAATGCTTCGATAGGTTTACTTCTATAGACCTTACTCTACTTCTTATTTCGACTTCTTCATTTTTTTCGACCCACTTCTTACTTACTTTGGTGGATTTTCCAATTATATGGATATAATACTGCGTGTAGCGCAGTAGTCTGAGGCGCACTGCAAAACACATGGGATCGATCCACGCACCCTAGACCCATCAAGCCCTCCCTCACTCCGGAGTCGATAAATTGGTACCAGATTTGTCTGGGAGGATAGCAGTACTGGCTCGATGCAGGTAAACCACCGCGAGTCATTTTATAGGTCAAATAAACATTCGATCACCGCTAACGATGGTTAAAATAAAAGGATAAGGCTCTCGTCATTGATCAATCCCTGAGGAACGCGCCATGCATTCGACTTCATTAGGCACTGTTGGAGATGACTGAATGCATATCTGGTCTTTACAATCACTCGTGGTTGACCACTGCTGCTGTCCTACCAGATAAGTCTGGTACCAACTTGTCGACTTCGGAAGGATGGAAGGCTTGGTGGAGCAGGGGCGCGAGCATCCATTTTACATATATTGCAGGATGCCTCCGACCACTGCGCTACCCGCTTCTCTTACGATGCTTACTGAAGTCGAGTGTATGGCGCATCCCTCAGGAATAGATAAGCGCCGAGAGGTTCACCTTTTTTTATGGATATGTTCCATCACAGTGAATCATTTTCAAAATAACTCTTGCTTGCGTAGCTACCCCGTATTTCATTTAATATTCTGTCAAATCGTTTAGAGAATAGTTCCAGTAAAGAGCGTGTAGCCAACAGACATCAGGTTGATTAGGGGTAATTGCTCTGTGTAAATCTCAAGTCATAGTCCTGCTGGTTTGTGTATGTCAACGTGATTTGTGGCCTAACAGATGGCGCTTGATAGCGAAGAATCAAGGTAGTGTTGGTGAGGATTGGTAATAGGCCTTTCAGATGTCAGCACCTAGTGTCTTACGGTTTCTCGCTAACGAAATAGCTGGTCAGAAATCGAAAGGTTGAACAACGAGGATAATATACTCCGCTTGTAATGATAAGACTGTAGGAAGCTGAATGCTTTTGTCCGATCCCCTATGGAACTTCATGACAACAAGGATGCCTGTTCGATAAGTCATTCGGTTAAAATGTGCTTGATTTCATTACGCACAGATAGGGCGCGTATAGCACAGTGGTCGGAGCCGCCCTTGAGTACACATGGGACCGATCCCATCGCGCCAGGCTCACCAAGCCTTCCATCCCTCCTGGGTCGGCAAATTGGTACCAGACTTGTCTAGGAGGACAGCAGCACTGGCTCGATACCTCGATAGGCCATGGCGAGTCATTTGAAAGGCCAGGTATGCATCCTTTCACCTCCAACGATGCTTAATGAAGTCGAATGCATGGCGCATCCCTCAGGGATTGATCAACACCGAGTGCTTTACCCTTTTTACTTTTATGCACCGATAGCCTCCTGCTTCAAACGTAAATAAGAGGTTTTTAGGAATGTAGATCGATGTTGCAGATGGTTACCTTAAAGATGTGACACTGTGTAGAAATGGTAAAAGTCTATCTAAAATGACCCACTTTAAACACCTGACTTACGCCTATAGTTGTTCAAAGAAGTCAATGTCATAGTTAAGCTCGTGAAGACGACAATATTTCCTGTCGGGTGTGACGAAGAATAATTCTTCTGTCCATCAGTCCTTAGATCACTTCTGAGGTCTTATGAAGCTGTAGTGGATGTTCCTAGCTTGCATAGCCAGCCATGAGTACTTTCAGTGATAGCGCATGTGCTTCAATGCGTATGTATTTATCGTACACTTCAATTTTAGCAGTTCTTTCGTATTCATCCGTTCCAAGGTTACCACTTTATGGTCCCTTTCAGAGTTACAAGAACGAAGTTCTTTATTCTTACCGTTTTTGGCAAGATCATACCTACACGTGCAGAACAGGTCTCTGCTGTAGTGTGTGCTCGTAGTTAGTTTAGTGGACTTTCCGAGAACTAAAGTACAACTTTTTTAAGGTATAACTGATGTCGAACCGCCTCTTATAGATCATTCACCGGTATACTTGATCACGTTATCCTAGGTTTTCAACTCCTTAGCAGCGTTTACAACTTGTAGAGCGAAGCAGGATTCTGAACATTGATGTGAGTACCAGGTGGGGACAATCTCGTTAGTGACGACGATGTTGCTGCCTATTGAGCACCAACAACACTCGGTAACAATACCATTTGGGAGCATCAACGACGATGCAGCCGCTGACGGACGGAGAAACGCTGTACCTACGCACCAGCCCGTCTTTCGAGGACTCTATCCATCAATAATTCACTATTTCCTTAATGGGCAAAGACGAGTTTGTTATTAAAACATTTATTCATTCAAATTAGTCGGCATTTCGGCGGTTCTGCCATCTTCAGAGCCTTGAAGGGTCAAATTGACAAGCAATCAGCCGAAGACTTTCATAACCTAAGCAGACAAAACTCAACACATAGTTTTCCATTCGCATAATAAACAGCTTCTTTCAAACAGCCATGGTTTTGTTCTTTGTAAGTTTTCCAGTTATTTGGTGGACACCCCGGCCTAGGTTGTAGAATCAGCTGGAGGTTTGGTGCTAGGTCCCTGTGATCACAAGGCACTCATGCATGTGCATAACGGAGAAAATATTGAAGTTAAAGTCACTATTTTCGTTCAGTAATCCAAAACATCAGTGCATAAAACTCTTGAAGCGTTCTGAATAAATTCAAAAAATCCAGAGATGAACGGCAAGGAGAAGTGCTTTGTGATCACTAGTGACCTGACCCCATATATCTTAAGCTGATTTTTTGACCTGAACGAAGCACCGTTCTCACTCATGTAAGACTTTGTCCGGCTGATTCCCACGAAATAACTGGAAGACTTACAAAGGACAGAGCGGTGTTTAAAAGGAGCTGTTTATCTGTCGAGGTTACGAATGTTTTTGGCTGAGTAGATTGCGTGTTAATTTGACCCTTCCGAGTTCTGAAGAAGGCCTAACCGCCGAAACGTCAGCCATGATGAACGAATAAATACTGTAATAACAAACTGTTTGCTCGTCAAGAAGAGCACTGAACAACTGATCAACAGCAAGGTTAAGGAATGCCGTTCTTGGGATCTGGGCACGCTATCGATCGTTGTCTCTGGTCGGCTGGCGTGCTCGGTGCCGATCGTGCTCTGTCGCCAATCCAGTCGTGTCCCGTCGACGTCCACTGTGTCTCTTGCGAGTCGCTCCGCCCCTTGTCGATATTCTGCATACAGCACCCTGCAGATTCCGAGGAAGAATTTCGTACTTTGCAGTTGTTACTTCATAGTGAAGTCAATTTGTTTCACAGTACTCAGTCACTTTCTTTCAATTTCAGTACTACTAGCAATTAGTACTTTCTGTAGTTCTTGCTTGCTTGATTGGTACTTGCTTCTCGTTTTCACTCTCTGTCCTCCTTCAGGCGTTTTGTTGCGTCCTGTCGGACCGGACGTTGATGAACAGTCATTCTAATCACACGGCGCAAGCGAATTCTTTGCAAATTTTTCACGGTTTTGAATCGAGTTCCAGGAATCCATGAAACAAAATTGAATATGGTCGTCGGGAAAACGCCAATGTACTTAGAGATATTCTTGTTAAGACAGTTTACTAACGTTTGTTTTCGTTTTCGTTCGTTATTTTGTGATATACTTGTCTGTCTCTATTCCTAGTTTTCTTTCTTTCCTTCCTTCTTTCTTCCTTTTTTTCTCCTGTACACTGTCTACTTCGTTATCATATTGTGTAGAAAACGAGCACAGTGTGTGTCATTTCATGCGTCATCGTTTCACTTTCATTCGTCTACGTCCGATATGACAGCTCTTGTTTTCTGCATGAACATTCATTTCTTATCATGTTGTGACCACAGTGATACGGAGATATTTTCAAAACTCCGTACCGCAGATGTCTACGGTAGGGTATCGAACACGTTATTACCCTTTCGGGGAGCTGACGAGTTCACCACCGCGCCATGCACGGGTTCTTCGTTTCGCCTTTCTGTCAGCCAGTTTTCTATCTATCACTAGGCCATCAGCAGTCACCCGTCATTAGGATTGATCCGGAGAGCACAAATCAGCGTTGAACCCAATTAAATTGAGAACCCGCATGGTGTCGTCGTGAACATGTTAGCTTCCAGAAATTGCAATATCGGTTTCGATCCCCACCACAGACACCTAATGTCCCGAGTTTTCTGCAAACATCTAGACATTACTGTGATTAGATCTCACATAATACCCTTGTGTGAAAAGTTGCTGTGGACAGTAAGTAAAAATTTAACATGCTTTGACCGTTTGCGGGTGGATATTTCCATACTTTTGTGCTTTCATTGCGCTGAGGTTGGTGCCACTGCGACATTTTTACTGTTGTGTGTCATCATTTGCGTTGTTCTCTTCATTTCTTCATTCGTTTGTTGTGCATTATTCTGTTTCGCTATTCATTTCCGTCTCTCTTTACTTATATCCAGTTCTTTTTTCTTCTTTCCTACTCTTGAAATCAATGGACGGCGACGATTTCTGATCCTAGTGGCACTTCTTTTCTGAGGACACCTATGTTTCTAAAATGTTTAAGCCATGTCGAACGATGGAGCTCCACCGGAACCAGTGCTTGAGGTGCCTATTCCAACCGAAATCAAAATTCTTGAGACCGCCGAAGACATACAGGTGATTTTACTGTATTCCTTGTTTCTTATTATTATTATTTCCCATCTTTGAAGGCCAGCGTATTTTCGTGTTTCTGTTCATTTGCTTTCTTTTAACTGGGTTCGATGGCCGACTGGACTCGTCGCATATTGATCTTTTCGCATTATCCAAGTTTAGAGTGTCGGAGAGCAAAGGATTCATTTTTGAACGCGCTGGCTCACTTACGTCTATAGGACAGGCACAACAATGAGACATGCTCGTTTTTTATTTGATAAAATTACAGCATCGACGTCAGGAGGTGCTTGGCCATTATTCGCAATTCAAAGAGCACGCCAAGAATAAGAGAGATCGTTTAGAAGAGGCTCGACAATATCAGTACTTCAAACGGTTTGTCTAAGTTTACAATATATTAAGGATGGATCTCGTCTGTATCTGAACAGTTTCTTTTATTTTCTGGTTCCTTTTTCATTCCAGTGATGCTGATGAATTGGAGATTTGGATTCTGGAGAAGTTACAAACAGCTCAGGAGGAGTCGTTCAAGGATCCAACTAACTTGCAGGTACTTGTAGCAAATACTACACGGTAAATGAATGGTATGCTGGGCTACTGTACAGCGAGATTTCTGGACAGAGGAGTGATCGACTTACGACAGAGGTCAATGCCATTGATGAGAACTGACAGTAATGGGGCGAGCTTACCAGTTACCCACTTTTACTCGATGAAGATTTGGGATGTTAAGAGAATGTTTTAAACGAAAGGTTAACAAGTGGCGCATCGTATTTTAAGGAATGTTGTTAAAACTTCAGCTTCTGTAGGGCTTCCATAATCAGTTTTGCGAAGTATTGCGAATCTTTGAGTGGTAAAGATTTGTTCTTTTTTTTTATTTAAAGATATCTCACATTTTGTTTCTGTTCCTCATTGTTCATAAACGTCAGTGTTTTCCTATGTCGTTTTATTCCGTTAGATTTCCATTCTCTTTTATTGACGTCTATGCGATGTTGTGAGCCAATCTAATTTCCTTTCGACTAATTGCCAGTTGTTCAACGAAAATTGGATTCATGTTGCAAGACCCATATGGGTCTCATTGGAACTCCTTAGCTAGCCGTTAATGTCTTAGGCACAATATTTTCGAACTGATTTCAGAAGGGAATGTCTCATCAAGGTACTTTCATCAATGAGTATTTTTTCCACTAAAGTGTTTGATTTAAAAAATGGCATGTGTGAGTGATAAAATCTTGTTGTTGGCGACCGATGACGCCTCACATTCCTATCGGTCCCAACCCTCACTCTCTAGTAGGATAGGATTTATCTTCCGATGCCTGCGCATAACTGACGAACGCGCTTCGTATGCGTCGAATCGATGGGTTTTTTATCAGATTAGTAGATGAGCGGCACTATTTTGAGTCGTAAGATGAGTCAGATGAACCTATCAGTAGGGCGTATCAAAGTGTACATGAAATCTCAATCACAATAAAAAAACTTTTGAAGTCGGAAGAAAACTCAAAAATTTCTTGGAATCCAGAAAATGGGGATTTATCGTTCTTGAATAAGTAATATGTACCGTTTTATAAGAAGTTGAGTGATATTCACCGAGGATTTTAAATCCCTTGGTCCGAATGACCTTACTGTAATACTATATACCATGATCATGCTCGTTTTTTCATAGACGGAAGATTTGAGAACTTGAGGCATTGACACACTTACTTAGTAGATTTTACTGCTTTGGTTCAAGCTATGCAGAATTTACTCGGACACTTGGATGGGCCGTCCTCACTGTTGTGTAGGTCCCAGCATAATCTCAATTGTTCGGAGATTTGATGGTTAAGCCACGGTGATTCCCTAGAGTCCCGAGGTCAGCTTGGCCAAAATCTGCCCCAGGTCTTCACCACCACAGGCATTTGCAGACCTTGTGGATCAGAGGGAGATTTACCACCGTGCGACTAATATGGTACCAGAACGGTGGTGGATCGTGGTATTGGTTTACTCTTAGCTGGGCTTCCTTATGGAGACGTCGGACTCTTTGTTCTCAGCTTCGAAGATTCTGGGAGGCATGAAACACCCGGCTGTGCATTGCATCGCAACCCAACATCCAGCCACGATGGGCGGTGTACCGTTGGGAGGTATGCACAGTTTAGCTTTTTTAAAAATTTTTATCGTAAGCGCGGCAGTCCCAAACACCAGCTTCTGGTCGACATCTTCCTTTTTCAACCGTTTCGCTGTTCAAAATTCCACTTTAGCCGTAAAATAGTAAGAAAAGACGTTTTGTGGGTTTCAGGACGTAGTTTCACTTTGCTCTAGTAAAAAAAGTGTAATCCCAGTTGATAGTAGTCGGTGGGTTCTAAAAGCTTTTATTTCGGTTAATGAAGCTTGGTACGTTCAAAAAGTAAAAGTGGGTAGGTTCAGAGCGAGCTGAGATATATTTGCTTAGGGCGCAGTTATTTCCTAGTAAATCTATGTTAAAGTCAATTTATATGACTGTTGAAGTATTGAAGTTTTACGGCTAGATTTTTCACCTTCATATGTACATTTGTTAAATTTGACCACTGTTTGTCTTCTGTCCTATCTTATAGATTGTCCGGTTTATAGCTGTTTGAATTATTCAGTGATGTTTTGATGTGTTCTACTGCTCTTTATTTTCGCTAGGAGTTCACAACGTCGACATTCTGTTAATCTCGGCAATGTTCAGTGATTCATTGTATTTCGATGAGGTCACAGTTATTGAGACGAAGACTTTTTTACACCAGTGACACATTTCGCTGGATTTCGATTTATTCAGAGACCGGGAGGGGTGGTTTTAACGGATAGGATTCTCAGTTATTTTTTCCACGAAATTTTCTGGGTCTAGATTTCGAACACATGGTAAATTGGCTTTGAAGACATCTTCTGGTTAGGGATTACATTTTTTGTTGTGTATAGCAGCAGAAAGAGCAAGATGTACTTACTAGCGATTTGAAACTTCGCCCACTTGGTCACCGAAATAAAAATGGTGACTATGACAGTGTGATCATTCCCCTCAGCGTTCACATGAGATGACGAATGTTCTCGGTTTGGGCCAAAAATTAACATGAGGTATGGTGCTGGACCACATGTAACTATACGGCTTCTGCCTCTTTTTGGTTTATACGTTAATATAACATGTCGTAGAGTTTCGCGAGCCGCTACTTTTGTTTCTTGTAGTAGGATTATAGGATCATACCGCTGACGTTAGGAATATTCGTCAGTATGCTTTTTTTTGTTTTGTATATGCGGAATGTAATGCATTGAGTGCGTTCAATTTTCTATCTTCTGTGATTGTTCCTAGTATGGCTACAAAACGGCCTATCTATTTCGCCATATAATTATCACCATCAAGGAGAAAGGATAAAGGTCTCGGTGTCGATCTATCCCTGAGGGATGCACCATGCATTCGCCTTCATTAAGAATCGTTTGCGGTGACTGAGTGTTTATCTGGCCTTTACAATGACTCGCGTACCGAGCCACTGCTGCTATCCTCCCAGACAAGTCTGGGATCAAGTTCCCGATTCCGGAGGGTTGGAAGGCTTGGTGAGCTTTAGGCTCGAGGATTAGTCCCATGTGTATTACAGGGCGACTCCGAGCACTGCGCTACGCGGGCCCGACTCTTCCCATTCATCACCATACAGCTTACAATATTTCAACTAGGCCATACCCGAATACATTTAATGTCCTCCAGTTGTTTTTTTAACAAACACATGTCGACTTCTCAAAAGCATAAACAATGAAAATGTTTTTAAGAACCTTTAGAAAACAACACAGAATAGAAATTGCTAATTCGAATGACTTCTTGATCTTATATTTCATAAAGGAGTCCACTTTAACATGTTAGTTTTCCTGTACTGATAAAAAACTGTTGTTTCTACACAAATAGTCATTCAGGAACCTGGGCTGTACTTTCTTTTTTTGTGACCGTATCCGATATCTTAGTGAGTAAAGCAGTAGAGGTTACTGTCTTGTTCTCACACACGGCTACTCTCAACTGTGCTTCATTGCGGCACCAATGAGAGTCTTTTATTCTCTTTTAGATCTACATTCTTGATGATCCAACACGAAGTCGTTAACACATATGACATACTGACTGAAACTAGGTGGTTAGAAATCGTAACACATGTACTCAGTAAAATGTGCTTGGTTTCAGGCAAAAATCCAGAAACATGAAGCATTTGAAGCAGAAGTACAAGCCCATGCTAAAACTATCAGTAATTTGGACAAGACTGGAAATGCTATGATACAACATGGGCATTTTGCAAGTGAGATTATCAAAGTAAGTTCGTTTCTGCTTTTGTACCCGTCTCGAGCTGGTGGTTTGCAAACGGTGTTGTAAATGGTGTTTTTCAGAAACGCCTTGAAGAGCTTCATGCTCTTTGGGACAAATTGTTCTTCAAACTAAAAGACAAGGGCATTAAGCTCCAGCAGGCATTGAAACTGCTTCAGTTTATTCGACAATGCGATGAGGTGCTTTATTGGATTAGAGACAAGGTGAAGATTGCTACTTTGTTGCTATTTATATTTCTAATTTCTTTTCTTATCAGAGTACATTTTAGGAGGCCTATGTCACTGCCGAAGATATGGGCATGGATCTGGAACACGTCGAAGTGCTTCAGCGTAAATTTGAAGATTTCCTTAAGGAGCTTGGAAACCATCATTATCGTATTAACGAAATCAACCAAGCTGCCGACAAGTTAGTGGAGGATGGACACACGGAACATGATCAGATCTATAAAGTACGTTTTATTGAGTTTTTCAGTAATCTGCTGGTATTTATGCCTATCTAATCGTCTGTGTTCTTGCCAGCATCATTGGTATTTACGCATTTGTATCCGTGGTTGCTATATTTTAGAAACGTGACGAGGTAAATGACGCGTGGCACCGCTTAAATACACTCGCCGCAACCCGGAAGGAGTGCCTCTTTGGAGCGCATCAAGTGCAGCGTTTCAATCGTGACGCCGATGAAACACTAGCTTGGATTGCAGAGAAGGTTCTTTTTCTTTACATACCGTAACCTAAGAACAATCTTTATTGGTCACAAATATCTTCAAAACCCTCCCAATGGTTTACCGCCTCATTGTGACTGGGAGGTGTTCTTGGGTGTCGGACTGCGATGTACAGCGGTGGATTCATCCCCTGGCAGGGTCTCCCAAGCTGAGAAGGAGTCCAGCGTTTCCATCAGGAAACCTAGCTAAGAGTAAACCAATACCGGGGTTCACCACCGTTCTGGTATCAAGGTCGCACGGTGGTAAGTCTCCCTCTGATCCACAAGGGCTGCATCTGACCGTGGTGGTGGAGATATGGGGCAGACTTTGGCCAGACTGATCTCGGGTCTCCAGGGGATCATAATGGCGTAACCAACAAATCTCCGAAAAATGGAGATTATGCTAGGGCCCGCGCAACCAGTGAGGACGGGCCATTCAAGTATCAAGTATCTTCAACACATCGATTTCAGGATGCCGCTCTTTCAAGTGATGATTACGGCCGAGACTTGAATAACGTTCAAGCCCTTCAACGAAAACATGAAGGTACTGAGAGAGATCTGGCAGCATTGGAGGGGAAAATGCAGCAATTGGAAAAGGTATACTATACCAGACGGTATTTTAGGTACCAAGAAATTTCTCGAAATTTTAGGAGTCATTGCGACTTTCCGAAACCCACTCAGATCGTGCTGGTGCAATCGACGCGAAAATGCGTGAAGCAAAAGAGCAATGGAACGCGCTTAAAAGAAAAGCCCAGTCTCGTAAGGAGGGATTAGATCGGAGTTTGCAACTTCACCGGTTTCTCGCCGACTACAGGTAGATTATCTGTGGTTATGCTTTTAAAATAGATTTTGCCTTATATATTATAAATAAGGGGTCAATAATAAATAAGCGGGTGTTTTCATAAATTCGTCCACAATGATATGTTTCGCTGTCACAGAGATCTCTGTTCTTGGATAAACGACATGAAAGCTGTCATCTCTGCTGACGAACTTGCTAAAGACGTTGCTGGAGCTGAAGCACTTCTTGAGAGTCACCAGGAACATAAAGTAGCAAAATTTACTTCCGCCAATGAAGCTTAAACCTTTTTAAATCTTTATTCTTAGGGAGAAATTGATGCCAGAGAGGACAGTTTCAACCAGACAGCGGTATCTGGCCAAGGTCTGCTTGACATGGGTATCCCAGAAAGCAACGAAGTACGTGTTATTTTGTAGAAGACAAGTTTTAATCTCAGCTATTTGTTGACTTACTGATAATTTAGTGAACACAATGTTTTCTTGATAAGCAAACGCGAGGTTGTTAACAACAAGTGTTCTATGCAATTTATTCGATAGTTTATTCAATACAATACTGACTGTTATTTCGGCAGTTTTGCCTTCTTCAGAGCCTGGAAGAGTTAAATTGACACGCAGTGCACTCAGTTTACGCCATCTTAACGTTGGCAGACAGTACTTAAATACTTATACTTAATACGTAAATGTTTGTTGTAGATATTGTCAGTGGTAATGAACGACCTCTTTGCTCATCAAGAATAAAGTTTATTATTGATCGATACCGAAGCTAAAAGAAAGTCGGTCGTGGGATTCAATGATTCAGTTTCCTGCTATAGTTAAATTATAGGTTCGTCAAAAACTTGAACATCTTGCACATGAAAAGGCTTCCTTGTTGGCACTGTGGGAGGAACGTCGAATATTGTACGAACAATGCATGGATCTTCAATTGTTTTACCGTGACACAGAACAGGCGGAAACTTGGATGAATAAACAGGTGAGTAAACCCTTCGATGAGCATCTTCGTTGTTCATGTATCATCCAGTAAAGTATTCATAAGTTTAATTTCACTTCCAGGAAGCGTTCCTCGCCAACCAAGACCTTGGCGACTCACTTGATGCCGTTGAGTCTCTCATTAAGAAGCATCAAGATTTTGAAAAGTCATTGATCGCCCAGGAAGAGAAAATTAATGCTCTTGATGAATTTGCTACAAAGCTCATTCAGGTAGGTTGTAATACTTGCATTCACTAGGAAAAGAAAGTCAGCTTAGAGTTATAGGGACAACATTATGCCGCAGATGATGTAGCAAGGCGACGCCAGGCGCTTCTAGATCGTAGACGCCGTCTCATGGATCGTGCCGCTGATCATGCTCGTCAGTTGCATGAGAATTACAAAAAGCAGGCCTTCAATCGGTAATTTTGTTTCTGTTCCTAATATTTGAGCAGGTTCTAGCTTATTATTTATGTCGATCTTTCAGTGACTGTGATGAAATGGAGAGCTGGATCAAGGAGAAATTAAAGACTGCCAAAGACGAATCCTACTTGGATCCAACGAACATTCGTGGGAAACTCCAGAAACATACCAATTTTGAGCAGGAGCTTAAAGCAAACCGGAACCGTCTAGATGAGATTAATGATACTGGGGCTCAGATAGTTGCGAGTGAGCATCCTGAAGCAGATGATGTGGGTTATTTCGTCGAACAGAATGCTTTTATTCTCTGCAAAGGGGAAAGACCGAACTGTTAAATTTAGGTGCGTCGTCGTCTGCAAGAGGTTGATGAGTTGTGGAATGAACTTGTTGATGCAACCAACAAAAAAGGAGGCAAACTTCGCGAAGCTGGAGATGAACAGCAGTTTAACCGAAATATAGAAGATGTGGAGTTGTGGCTGAGCGAGCTTGAAGGACAAGTGGCGTCTGAGGACTATGGAAAAGATCTTGTTTCAGTGCAAAATCTGCAGAAGAAAATTGCGCTTTTGGAAAGTGACTATCTTGCTCATCAAGATCGTGTAGACGGCATTAAGTCGCAGGTGACTACTACTGATCTGTAGTTCTATACAACTTTTTTTTTTCCTTTTTAAGCTTAGCTTTTTCCTTGTTTATTCCTGTCGTTCACATTTTGAATCAAAGCGAATAATTTAGGCAAGGAAGTTCGCTGACGAAAAACACTTTAACACTCCTGTCATCATTCGTAAACAAGAGGCTCTTCACACGCGTTTTCAGGTTGGGAAGATCGATATTTTACAATTGAAGGATGATTTAAATGGATGAAAAGCCCTGTTATGTGGTTATTTCTCTTCGAAAGTTTGCAAACTGAATAACAGTTTTTTTTCAGAATCTCCGTGATCCGTTGGAAAAACGAAAAAATAAACTAGCTGAATCACTCCAAGGAAATCAGTTATTCCGAGATATTGAGGATGAGCTTGCATGGATCAGGGAGAAAGAACAGGTATTCGTTGCTAAGGAACTCACTAAGTTTACTTTTCTTTTCACCAACCTTTTTCTCTTTTTTTTCTCAAATTTCCTAACACATATTTCGCTGTGGTTGGGAAATAGTAATAAAGTGAGGTAAAAAAGGAAAATAAAAAAATGCAGTTTTAACTTATAGCAACTTATAAGAAATGTATAGTTTTACAACTTCGATAACAAAAATTTGACTTCTGAACATTTTCTCTTTACTGGTGATGTCTATGTTTTTATACGTAATGTGAAGTCGATCTGCAGTCTACTAGGTTTATTTCACTCTTCATCTTCAAAATTTTCCTTCAAACCGATTTACTTATTTTTTTTTACTTACCCAGAGGGACATGGGTAAGCAGAATTTTTTACATTTCTATGAATCTTATTTAAAAGCATAACTAGCTTATATATATATATTTGGTTGGAAATTTGAAATAAATGTGGTCTTTTTTTACTTGTTCGACCACAATTTGGGTCATCGAGGTGAGATTTGTTTCGAATCCTTTCCATCATTTTTCTATGTGGTGACCATAGTTTATAGTTCAACGAGCGTTAAATGTTGACCTGAATTACGTTATTACCTGTCACGTATATAGCCAACCGTAACAGGAATAATCTACAGGTAGCTGGTTCCACCAACCGTGGTCGTGATCTTATCGGTGTCCAAAATCTCATTAAAAAGCAACAGGCGCTTATTGCTGAGATCGCAAATCACGAAAGTCAGATTGAAGCTGTCAGTAAAGCAGCTGAGGATATGATCCAGCAGGTATTTAAACACATATTCTACACTTTGTTTTGCATTACATATTTTATATTTCAGGGACATTTTCTTGCCCCGGAAATTCGTGACAAGCTTGCCCATCTTCGGGATAATTGGAGAATCTTGAAGACGAAGGCCGAAAAGCGACGTTTGGAGCTAGATGATTCACTTCAGATACCATTTATACCACCCTTTGCTTTCGTCACTTTCTCTCTATGTTATTCCTGATTGTGTTTTAGGCACACCAGTATCTTGCTGATGCCAATGAAGCTGAGTCATGGATGGCTGAAAAAGAACCTGTTGTTGGTTCTACGGATTACGGGAAGGATGAGGATTCTGCGGAGGTTGCTGATCTTTAGAATTTTGATCACATCTTTTCACTACTGTATTTTTGTTCTAGGCTCTTCTGAAGAAACATCGTGCTCTGATGTCGGATTTGGATGCTTTCAAAGGAACCATTGATGATCTAAGAAAACAAGCTGCTCAGTGTAAATACCAAGAACAACCAGTTGGACAGCTTGGTAGGGAACTGTGTTGCTTCGAAAGGTTTTGTTGAAGAAAATACTTAGCGTACTGTTTAGGTCGTGACTGTGTTCTTGCTCTCTACGATTATCAAGAGAAATCACCGAGAGAAGTATCAATGAAGAAGGGCGATGTACTAACTTTGCTTAATGCATCCAACAAGGATTGGTGGAAGGTATTTCCTATTTATTAAAACTCATATGGATAACAGAGTAAATATAATTTTCACATATTGTTTACTGCCCACTCTTTTCAATGGCAGGGTATGTTGGAAAATGTAACTGCAATAATGCTGAGTTAATTGCAAAACTGCAGACCGGAGGTGTCTGCGGTGGGGAACAAACGCGCTATTGTCCTTTCCGGGGAGTAACGCGTTCATCACCACACCTTCCGGGTCCTTCGTTTCGTCTCTCTCAGCTAGTTTTATCGATCAGACCGTCAGCAATCACGCGTCAACGGGATTGATCTGGGTAACCCAAATCGGCAACGAACCCAGTTCTGCTGAAACTGTAGTTATAATAACAATTTCCACCTATTATCTACTGCCTACTATTTTCAATGGCAGAGTATGTTGCGAAATATAACTTCAATATTGCTAAGATATTCTCAAAGCTCCGGACCACAAGTGGAGTAAATATTTTTTTGCCATATCCATATGAGTCGTCAACCACATGCGACTATAATCAGCTGTTCTAAACTTCCTCATTGGAAGTCACGAAAAAGCGGCTCTGAAGAAGGCGATACTGCCGAAACGTCAGCTAGCGTTGTATTGTATTGTGTTTTTATGGAAGTAAATGTATGCTGTTTAAAAACCTCGCGATTGCTGAACAAGAAAACGACACATTCATATTCCAATGCCGAGGTTAAGAGAAAGTCGATCCTGGGAACTATCCATATTTTAGTTTGTTATTTTTTCGTCTTATAGTTTTCTGCCCAAAATTACGAAATTGGGTGATTTATTGGTTTTAGGTTGAAGTTAATGACCGGCAAGGCTTTGTCCCAGCTGCCTATGTCAAGCGAATCGAGCCAGGTGCAGCGCATCAACAAAGTCAACAACAAGTGAGATATATTGCTCAATTGTTTCTAAAAAAAGAAAAAACAATTCAGTTTTTCAAGGTTAATTCCATTGGTGGAAAGCAGAACGAAATTGAAGATAAATATCAGCGCTTAATGATGCTTGGCGAAACACGCAAAAGGTTCGTTGATACGTGTTTCAACAGTTTTCTTTTTAAGTGATTTCATCAGTTAGGTGTGCAGAGCAAATCCTCATTTTTTTTTTTTTTTTTAGAAAACTTGAGGAAGCATGTAAAGGCTACCAACTTCTCAGAGAAGCCAACGATCTTGCGGAATGGATCAAAAGCCGCGTAAGTTCTTACTTCGACGCAACCTTTGTTATACTTCTAGGTTCTTTTCTACTCTTTGTTCACTAGTGGATTAGCTGGGGACGACGGATGTTAGTTCTCTGCCTTTGTTTACACACAAGAAAACCCTCACTTTGTAGAATTGTTACCTGGTCACCTATGAGTGGTTCATGTTACACAATGTTTTACCTGTTTGTAACTAAGTCACTCTTATGTTCTCATCCATGTTTAGACGTTCATGGCGGAAGTAAGTTTCATTCACTACATTTCATTTGGTGGTGTTTGTGTTAGTGAGATATGCTTCTCCTTTTTGTGTTGCCCTTTTGATATCAAATGTATAACTGTGTCGAGTATTGCTGCCGCTTGCGGTTAATAACAATTGCTACTTGCTTTCCCTTACTGTAAGAAGTCGACATATCGAAACAACACAGACTATCGTACATTTTCGAAACAACTCTGTGTGGTCATATGCATATTGAAAATTGTGGCGTGAGCTGTGTGTGGATTTTCATGTATCTTGCTCAGGTATCTTTAACCGCACCAACAAGCCGTTAGTCTTTTCGTTGCATTTGAGATAGAGTATTTGTGAAGTGTTTCAATTTTTATGTAATATTGATGACTTTGTAGGAGGCTGTTGCTGCACAGCAAGAAATTGGAACTGACCTTGAACAAGTCGAGGTCCTCCAAAAGAAATTCGACGACTTCAAGGGTGATCTCAAGGCAAACGAAGTCCGATTGCAAGAGATGAATCAAATTGGTAATGATAACTTTTTTGTTCATTGCCTACAACATTTTCTCATGGCAGGGTGTTATGTGAAATACAACCACAATGAGAGGCTCGTGTGGCGCAGTGATTTGGAAGCACCACACTGCGACACATGTGAAATCTATCCCCGCGCCCATGGCCCACCAAACCTTCCATCCCTCCAGGGTCGACAAATTCGTATCACACTTGTCTGAGAGGAGTGCAGCACTGGCTCGATATTTCGGTAGACCACCGCGACTCATTGCAAAGGTCAGATATGCATTCAACCACCTTAATGAAATCGAATGCATGGCGCATTCCTCAGGGATTGATCAACGCCGAAAGCTTTATTCCTTATCCTTTTACAACCGTAATGATACTGCGATATTTGGAAAACTCCGGACCAGTGGTGCCTGTGGTAGAGATCGAACACGCTTTACCCTTTTCGGAGACTAACACATTTACCACCACACCACGCGGGTCCTTCATTTCCTTTCTCTCGTTCTTTTTCCTTTTTTTCCTCGATTTGTGCTCTACAGGTCAATCCCGTTGGCGGGTGATTGCTGGTGGCACTGGTAGATAGAAAACTACCTGAGAGTAAGACAAAATAAAGGACAAGCAAGATGTGGTGGTGAACGCGTTAATCCCTGGAAAGGGTAATATCGTGTTCTGTCCTCACCGCAGACAGCTGCTGTCCAGAGTTCTACAAATATCTCAGCATCGTTGTGGTTGTATTTCACAGAGTGGTAGTGGTTTTACAACGGTTTCATTGAGAAGATGTCAAGAATGCTGAGCAAAATGAATGTGTGACTCTTTCTAGAACACGTGCATAGGAATTGAAATTCAGTCCAGTAGGTTGTTGCTACTGATCGGTAAGTAGAACCCACATTTTTAAACCTAAATATGGAAAATATTATGCTGCTAATAACATCGTTTTTTTATCTTGTGGTCTTCCACAAATTCGGTGTGGTTTCAAGTCACTGGATTAGGTTTTGATCCACCATGTACCTCACTTTTTTAGACGTTGTGATTTCTAGGAATGTTACGAACTTTCGAGCTGTAGGTAGTAAATCCAATCTTTTTCTTTTACTGCCAATGTGAGGTTAATGTTGACGAGAGAATATTGTGATATCTTTAAGATATTAAGAGAAACTAATCCGGTTCCATGTGAACGTCATACGGGATTAGTTGTTGTTGTTGCGAATGCGTTGAACTACAACCTGACATCAGACGTTGAATACTAGTTGTAGTTCTGCACACATTCGATCCACCCGTAATTCTTCATTTTGAAAAGTTGTCTTCGAACGGGAATACTTGAAAAAAAGGCGAAACTTAGAAAAATGGCGTTTTTCAATCAACGTCAGCGATGATTAGTGGTAGTGATTTTTTTTTGGGGGGGGGGGGGGGGGAAACAGTGGTCCACCATATGGATTTTCAGATTTTCCACTTGAAAGGGCTTCTTATCCTTTAGTAAGGATGTTACTGAACTTTCGTTGTCAGTTAGTATGAAGCCGTTGTTGCTGTTTTTCGCCGAGTGTTTTGTTCTGCGTATCAGTAAGGTGATTGAAGGTGCTTAGAGAGATTATGAAGAATAGAAGTCGATTAGTGCAACACAATGTAATTTTAAAGCTTCGAACCACATGGAGCTTCTAAAAGCACTTCAGATCAGCGCATCTGCTAATTGATTGTTGTTTTTGAGTTTTTGACACATACCACATACCGTTTCTTTTCTATTCCAGCAACTGCTCTCACCTCTGTCGGTCAGACCGAGACGGCAGTGCGTATTCGTCAGCAAATCGAAGACCTCAATGCGAGGTACTGAATTCAAAGTGTTTTTGTATTTGTATCCCTAGTCGCCAAACTCTAATTTAAGGTGGCGAGCACTTGAAGAGCAAACGGAACAACGCGAGCAACAACTCGGATCAGCACACGAGGTGCAACGCTTCCATCGTGATGTCGACGAAACTAGAGACTGGATTCAAGAGAAAGACGATGCTCTCGATTCTGATGACTTTGGTCGTGATCTCCGTTCCGTGCAAGCACTTCAACGCAAACATGAAGGTGTTGAAAGGGATCTGGCTGCGCTTGGAGACAAGATCAAGAGTCTCGATGAAAAGGTTTGGTCTCTAAGCAGATATCTCTACTTTGAATTGCCTCTATGGAAATAGTATTTTAGGCTAATCGCCTTCGCCAGAGTCATCCTGAAGCTGCTGAACAGATTTATGATTTGCAACGTGAGCTGAACGAGCAGTGGAATAGGTTAGATTTCAGAATTTACCTGGAGATACATCCCGTCCATGAACTCACTGCTTTGATCACTTTTTAGGCTTACCGCTAAGGCGAACAACCGCAGAGAGAAATTGTTGGATTCATACGACTATCAGAGATTCCTTTCGGATTATCGTGATGTCATGCAATGGATATCTGCTATGAATCAGCTTGTGAGCAGTCAGGAGTTGGCAAATGATGTAACAGGTGCGTTTATTGGTTTGATGTTTTAAAGAGTTTCTCCAACAAAAAAATTCGTAGGTGCGGAAGCACTGCTGGAAAGACATCAAGAGTACCGTACCGAGATTGATTCTCGTGCTGCCACATTCCACGCCTTTGAGCAATTCGGAAATCAACTCCTTAACAACAATCATTACGCCAGTGAAGATATTGCCAGACGTCTAAGTGATGTAATATTTATTAAGTTATTTAGTTCTCTGTAAGTTAATATGAAATTTAAAGCATTCTAGGTAAATGCTGCTCGTCAAGGACTCGAAAATGCATGGGTTGCCAGACGTAATGTCCTAGATCAGTGCCTTGAGCTTCAACTCTTTTACAGAGATTGTGAACAGGTGTGCAGAACCTATGTTTTAGGTCTAAAACTCGATTTCCATGCTTTGGAGTAAGATACTGTCCCTAAACTATTACGGTTTAAGGCTGATACGTGGATGTCTGCTAGAGAGAATTTCCTTGCTCAAGAGGATCCAACTGGTGATAATGTGGAGTCCTTAATTAAGAAGCATGAAGATTTCGACAAAGCTATCAATAATCAGCAGGAAAAGATTGCTGGATTACAAGTATGTAGCCAATATAGTTTGCAGCGGCTCTAGTGGCTTAATACTCCGTTTGGATGTAAAGTTCCTGATTTGCTGACGTTTTAAGCAATTTGCGAATCAACTTATCAACAGTAACCATTATGACAAAGATGCTGTGGCCCATAAACGCGATATGATACTGGACCGGTATGCTTTTTCATCTATATTTTGGGAGGAAATGTTAGCCCACCCTTAAATCCTATGTGCTATTTTTAGATGGGAGCGTCTAAAGGCCGCTCTTATTGAAAAGCGAAGTAAGCTTGGTGAAAGTCAAACGCTGCAGCAATTCAGTCGCGATGCCGATGAAATCGAAAATTGGATCGCGGAGAAGTTTCAAGTGAGATATACCTTGTTCTAGTCATTTTCTGTGACGCAAATGTTTGATGAGGAAACGAGCGTTCCTATCTATTATTGTCCTAGGTTGCGCAAGAGGAGAACTATCGCGATCCAACCAACATTCAGCAGAAACATCAGAAACAACAGGCTTTTGAAGCTGAGCTGGCGGCCAATGCTGACCGCATCGCCACTCTTATAACTGCTGGGCAAAATCTTATCGATGGTGCTAAATGTGCTGGAGGCGAAGATGCTGTTAGCGCTCGTCTAAAAGCGCTTAACGATCAGTGGGAATTGCTCGTAAAGACGACTACCGAGAAGAGTTACAGGTAATCAGCGTTTTAACATTTTTATCCCATTTGAAGGAGCGAAATGTTTTAGACTAAAAGAGGCGAACAAGCAAAAGAGCTTCATGGCCGCTGTGAAGGATTTAGAATTTTGGCTCGGTGAAGTGGAAATTCTCCTACAATCTGATGACTATGGGAAGGTCTGTGGATCGTAATCTTTGTGGAAAACCCTTATAACGTGAAAGGAGTTTTAGGACTTAGCCTCAATAGAAAACCTTCTCAAAAAGCACCAGCTGCTTGAAGCCGACATCATGGCTCATCAGGATCGAGTCCAAGAGATGAACCAACAAGCTGATTCACTACTTGAAAGGGATCAGTTCGGTGGGCAGCAAATTGCAGAACGGCGCAAGGTTAGTAGGAAATATGAAGTTTATTTTTTCTAAATTTATCATTGAATTTTCAGGTGATTTCTGATCGCTATGAACGTGTAAAGGAGATGGCTAATGAGCGTCGTGAAAAACTCAACAAAGCTCTTAGTGTTCATCAATTCTTGCGTGATATTGACGATGAGGAGTCGTGGATCAAGTAAGAAATAACGTACACCTTAAGATTTTCATCAATTTTCGCTCTTTATTCACACTTTCAAGTTAGCAGTTGTGTTGTTGTTTCCGGCAATAATCATTAATTTCAGAGAAAAGAAACTTCTCGTATCATCCGATGACTATGGACGCGATCTTCCGGGAGTGCAAAATCTCCGTCGCAAACACCGTCGTCTTGACACAGAACTGGCTAGTCATGAGCCTTTGGTGTGTTCTATGTCATAACTATTTATAATTTGATTTTGAACATGTTCTCAGTGCCATATTTCATTGTGTCACAGGTCTCTCAAGTCCGCCAGAAAGGTGAGGAACTCCTACGTTCATCTGGAATTGGTGGAGAAGAAATCCAAAGGAGAATGGCAGAATTGGAGCGTAGCTGGGGACAGATTCGTGACCTAACTGGTAGTCGGTGAGTAAAATTGATCCTCTGTTTCATGCAAGACTGCAGTAATTTTTATTTCAGAAAAAGTCCTGTATCTATGAATTTTATGTTCTTTAACATATGTTTTCCTAACGTCGTTTAACACGTATGCCGTAGTAACTTCACGTAATTTTCACCAATTTTTTGAAAGGCTTGTTTTAAAAAAATACCAAAAAGAACTAACCAGCATATAAAATCGGTTGACGTAGAAACTACACGCAGTGTTGAATCTGTGATAGAAGCTAATGGTGTTTCATATATCATTTTATCACATAGATTATAATAGCGATGCGATTGATAAGGTCAAAGAAACTGTAGCTTCATAGTAGACAATTCCATTTATACTTTGTGATAAACTGAACTCATATGGAGTTATAGGATTCAAAAGTAACAGTGCCTTCCAGCTTTAGAGCAACATATCTCAGCTCAAAAGGAATTTCACTATTGGAATAACTTGAATCAACAGACGCATGCTACAAGATATGTGTTGTTGTTCTACAAAGATGGTCCTGGTTTCCTAGACCCTATGAGAAGTGTTTTCATCTATTTTTTTTTTGCGATAAGGCTTGGAACAAGAAGTAAGTGAACATGTGGAAGTTTGTCCAGCCGGACGCGGTGGTTTTTTCTAATATATGAATGATTTTTGCTTCTGCTACGCTTGAATAGGAAAATTTAAAAGTTTAAGTTTCAACTTGATTTTCTACTGTTTGAGAATTTTAGCCCTACACAAATTTGAATCGGAGGGACGTTTTATCAAATTCACTTATCGTTATTACCTGTCACCTATCACCTGTAGTCCCGTTGATCGTCGAGTGACCCGAGCGGGCGCCAGTAAATCTTCCATTTTCCCATGTCGCGTGCAAGAGTAGCCCAATTGGTTCTGCTCGCACTAAGGACTCGTCGAGCATATCTTTCTTCAAGGCTCTTTGTGAAGTACTCTGAACATCGGGTCGGTGGTCTTCCTGCAGTACGTTTGACATCCCGAGGAATCCAGCCACTAACGGCTCTTGTCCATCAGTTGCCATTCATACGCATTACGTGTCCGGCCCACCTTATCTTCGTCTGTTTGGCGTGCAGAACGGCATCTTTGATTTTTGATCGTTGACGCAGATCGGAGCTTCGGATCCCATTCCTTACTTATGTGGAACGGAGCACTCCTAGCATCATCCCTTCGACTGCGCGTTCGATAACGCTTAGTGACCTTTCATCCTGTTTACGCAGCGACCAAGTTTATGACGCGTACGTTAGGGCAGGAAGTACCGTTGAGTCGAAAAGGTGGACACGAAGTCGGGTGTTCTTTGTTCTCTTCACTAAATTCTCAATGCTCTTGAAAGCTCCCCAAGCCGCTCTTTTTCTTTCCCCGACCTACATAGATATAACTGGATCATTCAGAGAAATATGATCCGTTGAGCGTGAATGGGGCATGCAAAAACAATCCATTCTTCATGAACATCGTTTTTATGAGATCGAAGACCAAACTTTCCACAGGCTTTATCAAAGTCGGCAAGGATACGTTCCACTTGGCTAATGTTTGGTGTTATGAGGACGATGTCATCAGCAAAGCGAAGGAGGTGTAACTGCCGGCCGTCGATTTTCACTCCCATATTATCCCATTCCAATGTTCGCACGACGTTCTGGAGTGTGGCGGTAAATAATTGCTGATATCGTCTAGGTCAACCTTCTTGAACAATAAAACGGTCATGCTGGTCTTCCACTGAGTAGGGACCTTGCATTCAGACAGGTAACGTGAGAAGAGCCGAGCTAGTGTCTTACGAGGACTGGCGGAAGGTTATTCAGGTGTTCTGGTCTTATCCTCTCCGGACCTGGGGCTGTTCGATTTTTCACCGACGAAATGGCATGTCGGATTTCGGAAGAAAAAACCGGTAGTACAACATGTCCATCCTCCTTTATTTCATATGATGGAAGGTGGACGTGGCTATCGAAGAGATCTGAATACTATTCGTGAATGATTTTCTCCATTACCTTTTTGGACGCTTTAGCTGTTCCGTTTGGGCGCCGGAATGCAATCATTTCGGCCTTGTAATTGGCGAAGCTTCGGTGAGCTTTGCGAATACTTTTCGCAGCCTCTGCAACTTCGGCCGTTACTGCTGCTCTTCTCTCTCTAAGACCTTCCTTTATCGCCTCTCTGCAGTGTTTTGCAAGTTTGAACGTTTGTTCCGGTTGCCTGCAGGTCGTGCGATTCCACGCTGGTGTATCAGCTCGAGCGTTTCTGGAGACAGGCGTTTCTTGGTGACTTTCGAACTCTGAGCTTTCATAGCGCTAGCGCGAAAATGTTGAATGAACCGATCGTATTCTTCGTCGATGTTGTCGAGAACGACGTCTTCTCTAAGGCCGACTAGTGAAATGAATAATCCCTGTCCATGGTGGCTCTAGGACTTCGTTTTTTGAATTTGGCGGCTTTTTCTCCTCTCCGCGAGAAATAGAACCTTGGACGAAGGAGACGATGGTCTGATCCTGTGTAGAATTTTGGGACATCAGCGACATCGGTATGGCAAAACTTTCTATTTACTATGACGTGGTCTATTTCGCTATGGTACTCTCCATTGGGAGACTCCCACGTCCAGCACTGAGGGTGGGGCTTCTGGAATTTGCGGCTTAAAATGGAAGTTCTTGGTCGTCATGATAAAGACAGACCGCTTCTCACCCTGTTCGTTCCATTCTAAACCGTGGGTCCCAATGTGATGTTCCTCAGACGTTTTTCTTGGTCCAATCTTGGCATTGAATGAAATCTCCAATGATGGCCTTGAAGAATGTATGGTCTTCTCTGTAGAACTACTCCAAGTCCATATAGAACGCTTTGGCTTCTACTTCGTCATAGCTTGACATCAGCGCGTAAATGTTGAAGATTATCAAAGCCGATATTGATCCACATTTTTTAATTGTAAACGTCCGATTGGGGTTGTAAGTTGTTCTAATGAATCGATGTTCATGGACAAACTCGTGTTGACGAGAACGCCGCCGACTTCTCTACTGTCGCATGTTCCGAGGAACAGTTTTTCTCCGGTGTCATAGACGGCGTTGAATGGGTGGCGTCGTCTCATCTCAGCCAGGCCGATAACGTCGTACCTTATGCTTCTTGCTTGCAGGAGCAAATCTTCTATCGAGGATTCGGATGCAAGTGTACGTGCATCGTAGGTACAGATCGCCACCTTAGTTTCTCGCGTTGCAGGCAGCTTCCATTCGTACTGAGATTTTAGCAGCTTCTCCGTGCTCGTCCTACTCAAAGCTGCAAAATTGGGGGCTCTTTCGGGGTCAGGGGAATGAGGCCCATTTCTTTTACTGTGTTTAGCATTTTGTTACCAACGTATAGCTTTCTGTGCTCTGAATGTGTTGACTGGGTATAACAACGGGTAGCTTACCAGGCTGTCCCAGAGTGGACATGAAGCTTATTTGTTGGAGGCGAACCCTAACCGCCTCTCATATACTTCCCACTCACTTGATTGCAGGCTTTTCGCCGAATTGACTCATACAATACAATCGGCATAAGCAAGAACGCGCCCACGCACGCATGCATGAATACACCTAGCGAATACAGAAAGTATGTGCCAAATTAGCGCAGCAGAAACAGAGAGTCCATCCCCTGGATCCAACTGTGTCTCAGGGAAGAAAAGATCGCTTTTGGTTCGCGATTAACCTCCTATCCGCCACTTGGTGACGCGCCACGTAGCTTCGCGACTAACCGGCTCGAGATCTCTCATATGAGGGAGATCTGTGGATCGTTATTACAATAGAACAAACTCTACCTTATAAATCAGTGAAGTTCTCGACTTCATCACTATTTTTTGGATGGATAAATTGTCGTCTCCTGTTTAAAAGTGAGGGCAATCGTGAATATTTTATTCTTTTAATCTTTGTTTTATAATCTGGCGAATCTATTGGTAATAATAATATCTTCGTTTGTTTTTCGACAAGGGGTAGAGGGGTGACCAGTATTTCAATTCAGCAACGAAAAGAGCTATATATATATATATACATTTGATATTTAGGCACCAAAAACTCAATGAGTCAGAAGAGTTCCAAGAATTTCTAGGGAAGATAGAAGAGGAAGAAGCTTGGATGAACGCTAAACAGCAAATTCTCGGTAAAGAAATTGTTTCATGTATTGTCATTGTTGACCGGTTGTTATTTTCGTGTAGGTTCTGATAACTATGGCGATAACATGGCTGGTGTGCAAGGCCTACTGAAAAAGCATGATACGTTTGAGGTTGACCTACAGCTTCACAAACAGCGTGTTGATGATCTTATCCGTCAAGGAAAACAGGTGGAGGATTTCTGTTTTCATTTTGACGATAATACCTCGTAATGAAAATTCTCTTAGCTCATTGACTCTGGAAACCATCATGGTCCTCGTATCAAGGATCGTTGTGACCAACTCTTGAACCGACTTCGAAATATTGAAGATATGGCTGCGCGCCGTCTGCAGAAACTTCGCGATAACTCAGCGTATTTGCAATTCATGTGGAAATGCGATGTTGTTGAGAGCTGGATTGGTAGATAGCTAGCGGTTTTTTTAATCATTCCATGATGCTTGTGTGTTATTATTCAGCCGAAAAGGAACAGCAGGTGCGATCCGACGACTATGGTCGTGATCTGTCATCAGTACAGATTCTTCTTACAAAGCAAGAAGCATTCGATGCTGGATTAAATGCCTTTGAGCATGAGGGAATTCAGAGGTGGTCTTTCTTTTGTCGTTTTGCTAAACATGACCCTCACAGTGGTTCTTATTTGTGAGGAGTTTGTTTTAGAATCACTGAACTGAAAGACCAGCTTGTGAGAGGCAACCATCATCAATCACCAGCAATTCAAAAACGTCATGCGAACGTGATCACTCGATGGCAGCAACTGCTTGCACATTCCGAAGGACGTCGCCAGAAATTGCTTAAAATGCAGGACCAGTATAAACAAATCGAAGTATGCGTTACACTAGTGTTTGTTTACTTTATTCGATGAATGGAAGTTAAAAACCGTTTATTCTTCCCAGGAGCTTTATTTGGCTTTTGCCAAGAAGGCATCCACTTTTAACTCATGGTTCGAAAACGCCGAGGAGGACTTAACAGATCCGGTCAGATGCAACTCACTAGAAGAAATTCGCGCCCTTCGTGAAGCGCATGCAGATTTCCAGGTATTACTATACTAACACAATGAGATATTTTTCTGCACATTTCATGATTTCAAACACCGTTTTTTATCACATCTATTTTCTAGCGATCTCTAAGCTCAGCTGAGGAAGATTTCCGACAACTGCAAGCGCTGGATAAGCAAATCAAATCGTTCAATGTTGGTCCCAATCCATATACATGGTTCACGATGGATGCCTTGGAAGATACGTGGCGCAATCTGCAAAGAATCATTAAAGTAATCAATTTTGTTAATGCAAATTTTTAAAAAAGGAACTATTAGCACGGTTTTATTCTTTTTTTACCACTCATATTTATTTGGACAGAAGCTGTCATATTGTAGGATCGTGAGATCGAGCTTCAAAAGGAGAGCAATCGTCAAGAGGACAATGATCGATTGCGCCGTGACTTTGCCAAGCTCGCCAACGTTTTCCACCACTGGTTAACGCAAACCCGACAGGTGTGTTATTAAATGTTCAGGTAATCTTATTCTTGAGACAGCAGACATAATTTAAGGAAATGATGGAAGCAAGTGGTTCGCTAGAGGAGCAGCTGGAGGTTTTGAAAAAGAAAGCTGGTGAAATCCGTGCGAATAAAACTCAGTTGCGAAAAATTGAAGAGCAAGGCGCCATGTTGGAGAGGAACTTAATTTTAGATAATCGGTATGCGATCTCCTTCGTCCACTTTATTATAATTTTGAAGCTGCTAGATTGATGAATATCCTTATTTTTGTGTCCTTGAAATTTTTCAAAAATATACTCTGTGTTAGCAATCTCTGATTAGCTTTATGCATGTCGATTTTCTTCACTTTCTTCTCTTTAGGTCTGCTTCATTAATATTTTCGGTCGTAATTGTTGAATCCACTATTTAAGCTACACAGAACACTCGACAGTCGGGTTGGCTCAAGCATGGGATCAACTTGATCAGCTAGCTATGCGTATGCAGCATAATCTTGAACAGCAAATTCAAGCACGCAATCAATCTGGTGTTACAGAGGAAGCCTTGCGCGAGTTTTCAATGATGTTTAAGCACTTCGACAAGGTCACTTTTCTTATCTCTATAGTTCTGTTTCTCTTCTCATTTTTTTCCCTTTGCCTTGAGATTCTGCAAACTGCTTGGTCTTTCATAGATATGGTTTTCTTTTTACGTCCATTTGTTTCTCTACTATCCATTTTGTTTTTTCAGGAGAAATGTGGACGTTTGGATCATCAGCAGTTCAAAAGCTGTCTTCGTGCGCTTGGTTACGATCTTCCTATGGTGGATGAGGGCCAACCAGAGCCAGAATTCAATCGAATTCTCGACATCGTCGATCCAAATCGTGACGGCTATGTCACATTACAAGAGTATATGGCGTTTATGATCAGCAAAGAGACTGAGAACATACAGTCATCGGAGGAAATCGAAATGGCATTCCGAGCCTTATCCAAGGAATTTCGTCCATATGTTACTGCTGAAGAGCTTTATGCGGTGGGTTTAAATACATCTGCTTTTTGCTCAAGTTTAACTTGCACCCAAAAAAAGGAGACATATTCCTGCCATCCTTCAAATCTATTCACTAAGATGACTAAAACTCGTGTGAATTCGTTCAGAACCTCACAACTGAGCAGGCCGAATACTGTATCAAGAGAATGAAACCGTACACGGATGCCATTTCCGGTCGCTCAATTCAAGGAGGTCTCGACTATGAACAATTCGTACATGCTTTATTCCAGAGTTAAAGAATTGCGGTTCTCTTATTTGCGTTATCATTGTTATCACTGTACAATGTTTTTGCTGTTGCTTACAATCCGTGCGTCAGCTTTCGACACCTTCTTTGCATTATGTGTATGTAAAGGCAATGATTTATTTATCGTCATTTTGAACGATTTTTCTCCTATACATTTATGAAAGAGCATCAAGTAATGTCGTAGAATCTAATAAATACTGTTTTTAGAGCTATCTCTTCTGTTCTCATGTATTTAGTTCGGAAGTTTCGGTCAAAAATGGTTCTTCCATAGGATACCAGAAAAAAGCTCGTTATATTTATGCTTTAGTTGTATTTGCATGCTAAATTTAAAAATGTGTTATGATATACCGTGTCTTATGCATGGCAACTTAAAGCTATGAATAGGTTTATGAGCATAAAAGCACCGACTCGTCGTACCGTTGCCAAGTTGCTCAACAGGAGTGTTTATGGTTTCCGTACTTTTACGATGGCTTAACGGGCTAGTAAAAGTGGGCGTGGCCTGGATGTTATCCAGGTTCTTACGGTCCTCTTTTTGCCGTCAGCATAGTTGAAGGACTTCAAATATCACGCTGAATTTTAGGTATTTTAACACTTACCGTCCAGCGTAGATTGATTTCCACGCGTCAGTGCGGAAATAATGGCAACTTTCAACTTTAAACCGGCATGTATGGGTTCAAAGTGAACGTTATTAGTTGTAGCAGATCATATATTGCAACGTTGGAAACCTGATTTCGTACATGCCGGAAATCCTACTTTTGTCATTCTTTTTGTTTCGCGTCGATCGCATCTGGGAAATGAAAGAGGTTTTACAAGTGGTATTTGACCCCTTAGAATAGGATGACGTCCTCAAATCCATTGTTAGTGTTTATGGCTACTAGGATCTTATCTTTAAAAAACTGGAAAATCGTTTTCATTTATTTTGAAAATTTTGATTTAAAACGGTTTTAGGAATTCAATAACAGTATTGAAGAGCCATATTTATTCAGAAGTAGACAAGGCAAGGTCTCTTCTGTAAGCCGATCACATACTCAACTCTTCAGCTATTCGAGTTATCGAAGAATTATCAGAAGTTTGCGAAAAAGCCAACTTCATATACGGAAACGGTTAATTCGATGGCAGAGTGTCGCAGTAGTGATTGTTTTGATGTGTCCATAGCACCCATAAAAATGTAGCGTAGACGAAAGAAAGGTTTCTGGTGGCTAGTAATGAGCTAGCCGGATACTCGGCAAAAACGAATCAGATGTAGTTGGATGATATCGAATAACGTAGATGATATGGTTGAAATCAGGACTCTGGTCAGATTCGATTTACAGGATTTCAACGGCGGCTGTTTAGGAAGTTGTTCGCAGCACTTCCTAATTCGATTGCGCCATCTCTCGGCGCGCTACTTCCTTTTCGGGAGAGTTGTTCATCACCTTAACGAGGCAGTCAGTGTTGGTCCGTCTCCTATTTACGAGCGTTATTCGTTAGGCTTCGATTCAGATACACGGCAACAATTATCAACAATCGCCATTTGTCCAGTGGTTATCAGTATTTGAAATAATTTTCTTAATTATTTCAGTTTACTGTGTTTCTGAGTAATGGCAATGTCATTCGGTGTAAATAGCAATATTTGATCAGAGAACGAACGAAATTTCGTGGTGATTAAGTCGCGTTTTTTGTCTCCTCCGGTGTTTCATGGTGTACGTGATTTATCGATATTCCTCGTCTTATCACTATCGGGGCCTTAACATGGCGGTTTCATTTTGATTTTGTGAATATCCTTTCGTAGGACCTTCTCAACGTCTTGTACAAACTGCATGCATATAGGTCTAATAACTTCGATTTTGTCCCGAATATCAGCTGTTACCTGTCACCTGTAATACCGTTAACCGTCAAATGACTAGCGACGGGCACCACTAATCTCTTCATTCGTCGATGTCATCTGGTGTCAGAGGTTTCCTTTTAGGTCTCGCTCACTCCTGGAGCACAAAAAGCACGGCACATCTACTACGATGCTATTTTTACAATTACTAGTGGTAAGGTTGCTACTGATAATACGCCCGACCTCTGCCGTGACTTACGTTGTTTAATCTTAGTTGGAGAACGTTGAATTCCTTGTCTACTTGGGAGATCGTGCAGCTCGGAGATGAAGTCGCTGTACATAATAGTTTAACATTTAACATAAGGACACCTTTTTGCCACAGTGAGGTGTAATGTTCGTGAAATACGCTGACATACCTATGGTCCTTAGCGATTGGTTGTGATTGTGATTGTAGTGTTTCTGTTCCATTTGCACTATTTATAAACGACTTATCTTTCTTTTTTTTAAAGTTCTCTGTACTAGAAATGATCTGATGGTTGCGCGCAGTCGTGTGAACGGATGCTCTCAGATAGGACTGGATTTATTCGGATTTATTTTCTTCTTGTAGTATTTATTTCATTTGTTTTTTCCGAGTTATCAAACTTTCTTTTTTAATGATCATTATGGTTTCTTCGCGCTATGTTATTCGTTCTATCTTCTTTTTTCTGTTTTTCTTTTCCTCTTCCGTATTTCTCTTTGTTTTCATCACTTCGTTCTTCTATTCCCTCTCCTACCCATTTCTCACTCTATTTCCGTTTTTATTTATATACCATTTGTTCTATTTTCACCCCTCGATTATGCAGTATTCAAATTTATAGGGACCGCAAACAGCTCCTAAAATCGTTCGGAGAACACTAATACTATTCATTCACATACCATAGTGATCAAGTCGACTTTCATGATTAGGGTGGCTCCTTTTTTGTTTTTGAAATCTTTTGTGTTAGTCAGTTGCACAATATTGTTCGCATTAATTATTCCGCAATTCCGCCTTTGAAATCCTTCGCATAACCGTAGTTCATTTTCTCGACTTTTTTACTTACTCTCTGTGATGAAGGACTTTTTTTAAAATAAGCTTCTTTAAGCCGAGTTTGTGTTTCTTGTGAATGAAACTAGCTGGTTTTCTCAGTGCTACTCTTATGATTTCAAGCTGCTCATATTAAGAGAAACAGCGCTCAGTAATCTATTAAGAGATGTCTAAAGACAATCTTACTTATTGACTACCGTATTCATGACAATATTACCACTACTAAAATTTTATGTTGGCTCTTTATAGTGCTTTTCCGTATTATGATATGGGATGCCGCTTGACAAGAACCGAATCCACAGAATTGTGCGAACATTCTGCGAAAAAAGAGGACTGCAGTCCAGTATCGAATGGACAGTCGGTCTTAGGCCAGCGAGACACCGCGACCCAGGCATACGATCATTTGAGGTGTGCGCTCTAAATACCTTTTAACACTCGTTTATCACATTAGAGGTACAAATTATAACAATTTCATTAATGATTTCTGTTCCACTTTATGTTTTTCAGAAATTTTGAGTCTGCCGTCCATCTTTAAAGCAATTCATATCTTTTTCAAACTTATGCATTCCTCCTTTTGAGCTGTTTTACGCCCTTTCTTTCGCTTAAATTTCTAGTTATTTTATTCTAACCCGCTTTAACGTCCTACTATAATACATGGACTTCGTTCCTAGTAAAAAAAAATCACCACTGTTAATGATCGCGTGCGAAATAGAGCGTTCGCCATTTCGCAATTGATTATCGCCGATCATTTGCACAACTGTGGAGAACTCCATAATGATAGTGCGTAAGTTATTTCCCACTTTTGTTCGATTGTGAATTGCTAGCGAGATGCTGTGAAAATACTGTGTGTAGCAGAACTGCTGCTATGTACTGCGATCTTTTCGTACCTTGTTGAAGTCAGCATTCCGTTTGATTCATGAAAATATACTTTATTTTATGCGTCCATATAGTCTATGACTTCTACCAAAATACTGAGAAATAAGAAAGGTAGCTGTGCATATAAGCTTTGTATTGTACTAGTTCATTTTCTCAATTTTCAGGAACGGATGCCCTCCGAATAATGTGTCACTGTCGAAGCCTATCGGGTACGTAATGCTTCTTCGTGCTTACAAGTTGATAACCGTATCAAATGCTGCCAGAAAATTTGTCAGCCGATCTATTTACCATGTCATCGGAATTCATTGTTCTCTTTCTACTTCTGTTCAGCAAGCACCAGGTGCTATTTTATTTCTTTATTTACGCACAAGCTGACGTTTCGGCGGATTTCGCCTTCCTCAGAGCCTGGAAGGGTCAAGTTGACAGCAATCCACTCGGCCAAACACCTCCATAACCAAACAGAGAAAACTCTAAACCAAGATTTCAATCACATTTAGCATAGCCCTGCACACTCACCGCTTTCTATGAGTCTTCCACTGAGTATATCGCGTGAAGACCGACCGCACAGAATTCACATGGAAGCGTAATGTGCCCCTCCCATCAGAATAACAGGTTTATATACTGTCCAATATCACGCGTGATAACAAGGCATTCCTCCAGAAGAACATTCCATTGAACAGAAGTAGAAAGATATATTCAATCAATGCTGAGGTTAATAGAAAGTCGGACTTGGGAGTTACTTCATTGTTCTCTGTCGTCACATAGTCAGGAGTCAAATCCAAATAACTTGCTATTCTGTTTTTCTTTCAGTCGGTTGTATGACTGGATTATTTCAGAGAGGTCGTAAGCTCGAGTCAGGCAGATTTCTTCCGAATGTTAGATGCAAAAATAGCTCACGTGAGTACTCGTTATTTATTTGATGATCTAGTAGTCAATATTCAATCGGCCTTCATAGCAAATGTGAAATTTTACCATAACTTCATATTTAACAAATTTATTGGTGTTTTTTATAGGGTGCCGATCTCGATTCGGAAAATGAGACCTAGCTTTTTTCGCATCTACAGTCAAATTCACCACAACTAACGCTAGAGCCACCTTTGTTGTCCTTATTAAGGGACGCGTTCCATTCACTATTGAGCATATCACGGTGTTGTTTGCTTACTCTTCTCACCACTCATACATTTGTTTTTGCTTTTCGTTCTCACCACTCGTGCAGTTGTTTCTAGTTTCATTCATGTAAGAAGGTAAACCGATGTTACCTTCACACTCCACTTCTTCATTCATCAGTCGTATCACGGATTGTGAGAAGTGCTTTGTTCTCCTTTTTGTTTCGTCTGCAGTATTGGTTTTTTTTTTCATTTTAACGGGTGTATATGCCTCTTTGATGCTTTTTGGTTATGATGAGGTCGTCTTTAGAAGATTATCGTCATATTCGATGAAATAAACGTGAAGTCGATTTCATGAACTTAAAAAGTGCCAATCTTCGCCAATATTCTTACTTTTATCACAGTGTAAGGTATCATTAGAAGTGTGTCTATGACAGTGCAATAAGGTGCTGCTAGCGTGTATAATACGGTTACTCTCGCCTGTTTGGATGCATTCTCTCTTCTATCTGGAGATGCTAGAACAGTCATTTGTTCATGTGGTTGGCGAGGTCTCAGTTGATTCTTTGGATCTTCTTCCTAAAGTCCGAAGACTTCGCGGCTCCTCCTTAAGCTCCTTTTTCATCACTGCTTTTTAAGATTGTTGTGTGCGTACTATTGATCTGTTGGATCCGAAGACAAACATATGTTGACTCTCAAGGACTCAGCCCCCTTACGCTATTAAAGAGTTGAATGCGCGAATGGCGTTAATTTTGATGTTGGTAGTGAAAATCCAATACGTTTGTTATATTCATGCAATTATCAAAAGGCTGGGAATCAAATAGATAAATTAAGGAGGGGTAGAAAATTGAAGTAAAGAACCATTTTAACGGCGAGGTGGACAAGAAGTGGAAGATTGGATAGCTTTATTCACCATTTTTCGATGATGTTACAGACTTTAGAAGCCAGTTGTTGCTCAACTCTAAGCATCATGCTAGATTTCTTCTTGATTTAGTTGAAAAGGGCTGAAGCATTCTTTAACGTTCTTTTTTGTGACTGTGAAGAATGAGTGGGCTTAGGTGACATCGGACGCAAATCGTTTTCTAATTAACAATCTTTGTTTTGTGTTCAGCGATAAATCGATATCTCCATAAGCGCCATCTAAACTGGCCAGCATTTCATTCGCCTGCCTTTTGCTTAACTTTTTGATAACTGTGCTATTAGCGGAATGGAAGCTGCCATCATTAACTATCGCTTCCATGTCACAAGAGCGCGGTTTCCGAATGACGTTCTTAAAGACATTGTGTACCTTTAGCAGTGTAGCATTACATTCCAGACCTCTTTGTTTACGTCACTGGTGTTGAAAGTGGAGAAGTGAGGGGTTTGGTTGTATGCAGCAGTATCGTTAGTGGAGGATCTTTATGTGTTGAGTGGATGCACTCTAATTTTCAATCTGTTTTTTCGCAACTCGCGTTGGTTTATTGCCTTATTATGGCTGGGGGAGTAGTCAGCCTGATTGTGATCGAACTGTAATAGAAGCCGGGTTTCTCATAAAAACCCCCCTTCTGTGCCTCTACTGAGCAGGGTCTCTAAGCTAGGAAGAGGTTTGATATTCATTAAGGAAGGGTTCGAAATTTCCATTTCGAAGCACAGCTAAAAATAAACCAATGTTGAGAATCGCTCTCGTCCTGGGATTAAATTAGTTGGAAGGTGACAAATTTCTCTTTAGTCCACATGGGCCGGTGACTGCCTGTAGTGATGGACTATCTGAGCGAAGCTCCAACGAAAGTGACGTCCCTAAACAAGAAGAGCAGACCGTATCTCCACCATCACTAGAGAGTTGTTCGAAAAGAGAATAAAAGTGAAGCTTGATCTTACTGCAAAACATACGTATCGGTTGATGTTTTCTCCTCCAAAATCCTTGTTTCGGACTTTTATCGACAGTTTCTAGCTTTTCGCGCATCCAATTACCCATTGATAAGGTTGTAACATAGAGGTGTCAAAAGTGCGACATTGAAAAGAAAACAACGAGCCACCTCTCTTGCTGCACTGCCTTTGTAATTTTTATTCCTATCGTATCATTATTATCATTACTCAAATGAATCCATGTGCTCATAACCAAGCTCATTTTTCCGAAGGCATCGCCTATGTTATTATCACGTGGTGGATTGTACAATTCCTGTAACACAAACATAGTTTAAAGACCAATGTTTTCTTGTCTCGGTCAGATTACGTATCTTGATTTTTTATCTGACATTGTGAAATCATCAGTGAAAGTCTTTGGATGGTAGCGTGTGTTTGCTATCACTGCAGTTGGCAATTATAGTTCTCATAGATTTTGGCAGCCTGAAAAACCCCAAGGTATTGACCACATACATTTCCGTAAATGTCCAACAAACGATCTCGCGCCATGACCTGGCTTGGAGTCGAGTGGCTGAAATGGAAGCTGGATACGCTCATGGGTAGCTTTGAGTGTGCATGAAATTCCTCATAGACCTCCACGCGGGCGGACTGTATTAAACAGCTTTTAGTATACAAAGACCGCCCACTAGGAACTTTGCTGTTAACCCGCTGCTAGATAATTCAAGCCTTTATAGGTGAATACGATATACGAAAAATGTAAGGATAATGGTAACCTTTTATTTGCTGCCTACTATGATTTTTCACATGGTGCGAAATGCAACCACAATGATGCTGAGAGATTTGCAGGGCGGGCGCATGTGTCGCAGTGGTTGGAAGCGCCCTGCAACACACACGTGGAATCGTTTTCCGCCCCCCAGTCCCACCAAGCCTTCCATCTCTCCGGGGTCGGCAGATTGGTACACCAGACTTGTCTGGGAGGGTAGCAGCACTGGCTCGATACATCTGTAGGTCACCGCGAGTCATTGTAAATGCCAGATATGCATCCAATCACCTCCAAATGGTGCTTGATGAAGTCGAATGCATGGCGCATTCCTCAAGGATTGATTAACGCTGGGAACTTTAGAGCTTTTACTACTGAACTTCAGCAGTATTTATAGTGCTTTAGGTGCTACAACCCGATGGCTTTTGGTCTCTTCTTCACCACATTGCGCATGTGCAGCGTAATGTCACAATTGATCGGCCGGTCATCCTTTAACTAAGCTATATGTGTGGTCTCTTTGTTTCAGGCATATTAATTTGAGGTATCATGTTTTTGTTCATTGGACTTTTACCCAGTACCAATGTCATCGGTGTCAACAGGAATATATGTAGTTATGATAAGTCTTCAAGTTTTGGATAACGAGGGATTCCATGTGAAGCAAGAACCGTCGTTTACCTCTGCTGAAATGCTGTAGGATCAAAGCTTGGTTTCTATCACTTTTTTTCCATGACTTGTCATCATATCCGCTGTATGGATTTCAGAACCTCTTGCATTCGGTTCTTTTTCGTTTCAGCTGCTTCTTGACATATTCTTCTTTTTATGAATGTCGTGGAATGCTGGTCGAGTCGGTTCTCCTTGTTATCTTGAAGGTGGCCGAGCCAAGGCTGCCGTTGCCATGGGTATTGGAAGAGAGCGTTGGGGAGAGGGTCGTACTAGCGTATTGCTTCCAAGTCGAAACCATCACTAACTAATGCACTACCACCACCCACTACCACCACCTTTACACCGGAAAAACACATGAGCAATGACCAATGAAAGATAACGGAACGACAGCAAAAAGCAATGGGATCTGCATAATATGTAAAGAAAAGATCATGTAAAAAGTGAATGAAAAAGTAGAGCCTACGCTGCGGTCAGCTTTCGAGTTCCGCCTTTGCATCTGTTTCTTCCGCACTTCCAGGACATCCAATCGGTTTCCGTTGGCCGACAAAGTTTCGCTCTTTTCTTAATCTGTCCTGATTGGGCTATAGAAGTTTATAAATGCAAAACTCTCGTTGCACTACAAATTTTTTTGTAAAAATCACATTTTTAGATGAATAATCTTGGCTGTTTAACTCACGATTTCACGTAGTCTTGGGCTACTGGTGAGACCTAACGGTTCTTTTAGAACCGGCAACTACAAAGAGACGTGATTATTCTGGTGGTGCAAGCTTCTACCGTTTTCAGTAAGGTGTCATGCTGTTCCACAACAATTTCCGTAAGGGCTCTCCATTTAGACCATACTCGGCCTAATCGGCAAGTTATCCAGGTAGAATATATCGTTCCAGCAGACCGGACAGTTCGCACGACGACAGAATTTCGTCATCTCAGAATCTTGTCCATCTGTTTTCACCTAGTTCCATGCTGATTATGTTAATCCTGCCCTTCTTACTTTTGAATAGAGTAGATTTAATGTGTATGACTCTTATACCAGTGCCAAATCTCGAAGACATCGGAAGTTAGGGCTTGAGCGTTGAAGTTCGGAAAGAAAAATTCTAGGACCCAAGTTATAAGAAAGTTAATGCTTCATTTTTTGTAGAAAAGTATGCATTTGTTTGTGCTACAAACTGTGAAAGTGAAATCAGAATGTTCGCAAGTGGAAATACTTGGCTCCAAATCTTTGTAGTATTCGCTGGAATAAACTTGAATTATTTATAACAAGTCTATGATGTGTCTTTTTAAGTCTATTTTCAATTAATTGTAAAAGTGAAAAAATGCTCAATGTATTAACAATGTGGAAATTCATCGGTGTCCGACCCTACATGAACCTCTTCATGTTCGTTAGCTAGCTGTTCACCTTTAGGGTGTTGTTGAAGAACACTTAGAGTACGCAAAACATGGAGTTTAGGGCTAATTTTCAAGGTTTTGTCTTGTTGCAAAGTATAAAACACAGTCAAGGCTTCGGCCACTTTCTCCTTTTAGTTCACCATTTTCGCGTCTCCCCATCCATGCCCAAGCGACCGACCTCCCCTCGGACTGCTTTTCACAGAGTGAGCTTGCCCATCGAAATGATTCATGTTCACCAAATTATGTCGTTCCTACATTTATACCGATAATTCAGGAGGTTTCGCTCACAAGATTTCCAACTTTTATTCATTGGCAGCATACAAATCATAAATAAACGATATTTCAATTCGTTTACCTTTCTTCCGCTTAAAATGGTCTTCGACACGATTGAGACAGAAGCTTAGCAAAGCTCTAGACATTTACGGCGCTCAAGTTTTTCACAGAAAGATCTTTTATGACTTGTATAACAAAATAGTCAGACTGTCCGCTTTCTACGGTCACAGTACTTGCTTGATTGCTTAGATAAGCTCATCATATGATAAAGAAGCAGAATTGTGAAGAAGGCAGAACCAGGCAAAGAACGCATGTGTTAGTTGTTTATTTGTTTTTGCCTGGTAGTGCTTTTTTTGCTACGCCTAGTTCGTAGTAATTTAAGGATGACTGAAATGGAACCGCCATAACACGAGAATTAGACGCTATGTGCATTGAAATTAGTGCATGTCTCCAAGGAATTGTTAATAGCGCTTAGTTTTGTAATTGTTTCTGGTCTTTATCTTCAGTTTTATTGATATTTTGGCAGCTTTAAAATACAGAATATATTAAATTTTCCAATGAATTTATGTCTAGTTATCACGGAAAGTGGCATGTGACTGAAACAATATGATACATTTTAATGTCTATAGGAAAAGAAAGTCTTCCAAACCCGTCAGATTGCTAAAAGTCTTCAGACAAGATTTTCAGATCGAATAGGTGGAGTTTTTGAAAGTGGAATGGTGATAGCATCTCTATAACGACGTGAAAAGACTGCAATGAGTGATGTCCATTTGGCTAACATGAAAAACCACACAGCGGTAATCCAGAGATTAGCACCTTTCAATCCTGAAATTCAGTAATGTATAATGTGAAAGAGACTTCAACACTCGAAAATTGATAATGTTTCCTCTATTTATCCAGTAATCAGTGTTAAATGGTTGTTATCAGATTCGTATCGTCGTAGTAGTTGACCTCACCTTCCTCTGTAAGTGTTTGATGTCGGACACCGGCATTAACCAAGCATGCTGTCATTCCTATCATTCCAACGAGAAATAACGTCCATCCTGATTGATAATGGATGAAATTACCTAGTTACTCAAACTTTTGAAGCTTTTTCGCATCGTAAACGATCTACACCACTGTCTAAATAAGTAGATATTTACATTTTTTGGAACTTAAAACATTTTTAGTTTACCTTTTCATTTTCTGCCTACTATAATTTCGCGGCAGGGTACTAAGCTAAATACAACCACAACGTTGCTGAGATATTTGCAAAACTCTGGACCGCAGGTGTCTGTGGTGGGGAACGAACGCGCTATTGTCCTTTCCGGGGAGTAACGCGTTTCTTCTACGGTCCAGAGTTTTGCGAATATCTCAGCAACGTTGTAGTTGTATTTTTAGTTTAGTTTGTTTTCTCCCATTTCACAAGAGTACCGAGGACTGGTCAAGGGAGTATGCAGCACAGTGATTAGGTGTGATCTGCAACAAAGACTGAGTCGGTCCCTTCTCTGATCCCACTCCTAGTGCTCAGTATGGCTTCCATCCATCCAGTGTCGGCAAATTGCAGCCAGACTTGTGTGGCAGATTAGCAACATTGACTTTTATACATCAGTAGATCACTGCAAGTGTAGGACAGATATGCATTGAAATCACCTCTATCATGCCATGAGTGGAGTTGGATGTATTGCACATCCCTCAGGGACTGATCACCACTGAACGCTTTATCCTTTATCCTTTTGATCTGACCAACGTGCATAAATACGTATATCTCAACTTATAAAAGTCTTTCAAGGGTTTTATAGTTGATGATTCTCCTGAAGATATTTTCAACGGTGGTTTGATTGTTGAGGATTTTCTATGCAAATAATCACTGGTGTGCTTCAATGCAATGAGGTCTGGCTCGACAATTTTTGCCGAGGGAGCAGAGTGGCAGAGCTCCATGCTCGAATTTTTGCGACTTCTGCAGAAGTAATAGCTTATGTTTTTCTCTGTTGAGAACGAGAAGGCCTGTATAGTATCACATTTTGATGGAAATTTGACATCAGAAAAGTGCTTCTGTTTCCTCTGTGTTCAACATGTCCAAGGACGTCATGGTTTGTCGTGCAGCATTCATTTTCCATCGTCGACAGCCGATAAAAGGAATGCATTTCTCGCACATATGGATGGCAAGGTAAGGTATACGCTGTTCGTTCATTTCATGTGACATTTAACCATCGCTTTTTTACTTCATTTTTCAACAATTTCTTTGAAGTGCTCCGAAAGCATTATTTTATTTCTCGACCATGTTTTTCGTCAGACTATGGTGCGCTTTGGTAAACTTCAGCTGACGTCTTCAAGGTACCATCTATGGATACTCAAGTTTCGCAATCCTGTCCATTTTGAAGGCTTTCTTCATCGCTTTCTCTATTCACAGAAAATTATTTGGATTTGAATGACCATGTTGGAAAATATTTTAAAAATACGCTAAATTTCATATAGACATGTCTTTTTTTTCAATGAAGGTTTCTCACTGACACAACTACCTACCTGCCCAAATGAAGCAAGTAAATCGACTACTGGGCCAATCGAGAACCCATCCCTTAAAATATGCCAGATGCACATAGACTAGTACAGTTGCTGCTACAGCTGATATGAACGCCGCTATGGTCGCTGGCCAATTCTGTAAACGTCACACGTAATGACAGCGGTCTACGTTATCATTTAGTGATTCTGGTTACAAAATTATCTTATATCTTATTATCTTATAAGATGTTCTTGAAACTTCGAATGCCGAATCGTTTTCTCAGTAATAGTGAGGGTGCGAAAAGCACAGTTGATGCTACGCAAAAATATGCATTGTTGGGGAGAATCCACAGCGCCGGGTCAAACAAACACTCCATCCATATATGTTTCGAATAATGGCACCAAGGTCGTCTGAGAGAACCTCTCTCCAATCTGCGGAGGTGATCGGCTTCCTACAGTGGAGAAATACGGACGCTTTAGTGGAGCTACCTCAGTGCTCTGTGAAGAATCAATTCGAAAAGCATGCAATCACATTTATGAAAAAGACAAAGGCCTCAAGTGGCAGCCCACCTGAAGGCACTAGTGTGTGACTACTGCGTAGGAAAGAGACAAATGAAAGAAATATTGAGAATACATGGTGAGAATATTGAATAAAGAAATTAGATATTAGGTCGATTTACCTGGTATTGTATGGCAAAACAAAGTCCAGCAAAAAGTCCTGCAGAAATGCCTAGAATCGCAATAGCAATACTCACTTTGATATTACACATGCCTGAAATGACACCTATCAAAGAGTGAAGATTGTGAGCCATGACATTTGGTAGAACTTTTTTTTCTTTTACTTTTTATGCAGGCAGCATCGAACGTTTCCCTTCAACCAATAAGAAATGTTCTTCACAAAAGCCTTAATTTAGTAAGGGATTTTTTTTGCGTCAAAGTATGGATTTTAGTAAGAACTCCTGCAAACGTTCTCTGTGAACCACATGATGAAAATCCTCGAATATGTGACGTTCAACGGACTAACATTGAAAAGGCAACACAGAGGATGCGAATTCTTCTCATTTCTTTTTCGGAAAAAGAAAATCGAAAAAAAAATATTGCTGGTCAGCCGAACCTGGCTTTACAATAATGAGTTGGGTCGTGTAGCGATCAGATGAACGAACCTTGTGAAACTGGTTTGAATACGATATTTGCGCTTTCATTTGAGTTTGTACAATATGCAATACTTTCATAGTAAAAATTTCGTTGTGTTATAGCCATAGCTAGCTGCTTCTAATAGCGTACGCAGAGTTGAACTCCACGAATACAAAAAGTACTTGACACAACAGAGTTTGAAGGAAATGATTTGAGTGGATAATAGTGAAGGATTAGTCACTAGGTGAAAATACAAACGCGCATATACTACGCCACATTATCACGTAGTCTTTTCCACTCATTACGATAAGATCAGTGGAAGTGTTATCTGGAAAAATTCTTGTTTACTTGTCTATCACGCCCATTAATCGGCGTCGCTTATCTTCGTGCATCAGAATTACATCATATGGTGCTCAGACCAACTGACCTGATCGCCTTCACTCAAATTGTCGACTACTTGCGGCTAGACAGAATTGCTGATCTTTATGTGATGTTCTAGTAGTTCAACACGATTCCTGCCTGTAAAGTTGTGGTTGTAGATACAGCACAGTTATTTTCAGTGATTTATTTATTTTATTCGACCAGATATCACATATCAAGAGGGCCAATACAATTCTTGTATTCAGTTCGTTTCTTCCCATCCGTCATCAACGAAGGTTTTCAGATTTGCATGTTGAGTCGGCTATTACTTGGGGTTCTGTCGTAAACGTCGTTCAATGCTGGCTAAATCGGTTCTTCCTGGAATTCTAAAATAGCCAAGTCTTTGTCACAAGCGGTCGCCATCCTTTGTGGATTTTAGGGAGCGAATTGATCTCACAGAAACCTGGAATCCTTTTCCGGCCTCGAAGAAATGGGATTCTGGGCTGATTAGGACAAGTGCAGTCAAGTCATGCTCTTACGCGCATTGAACGACGTGACCACCACTGTATACCAGGATCTGCCACCGTCCTAGTACCAAACTAGTCGCATGGTGGCAAATCTCCCTCTGATTCACAAGAGCAGCAACTGCCTCTGATGTTGATTACCTGAGGTAATCATTGGCCACGCTGACCTCGGGACTCCAGGAAAACACTATGGTTAAACCTGCAAAACTCCGAAAAATTGAGATTGTGCTGGGATCCGCACAACCAGTGAAGGTAAGCCATCTAAGTATACCACTGTACTACCCATACGTAATGTAATTATTTATTAGAGTTAGGTTTCTGTCATCTTCTCTTAAAGGGTCCATTAATACTTTTCAAACTGTGCGACAGTGTGCTATAGTCTAACTAGAAAAAGTTCTACCACTGTAGTCAGCTGAACATGAAGTAGCCCGGTAAACGACAAGTCTGAAAGATTAGGAAGAAACACATTCGTACTATCTTAAACAATTTTTTAATAATTTTCCTTCATTCGTAGCATTATATCTATAGAAATGATCAATGTTAATTTTCATTAGCAGATGGAACATTAACTATGAAAAGGACACAAAGAGAAATTTTAGAAAAAAATTGCGAAAAAAACCATTGGAACGTGACCGTGGTATGGATGCCTTTCCAACGGAATTGATTCACTAGCCAAGTTGATTAAAAGTACAATATTTAGACTTTATTTACTGTCTATTGCTTTTTTATGACAGGGTATATTATATGAATTACAACTACAACGATGCTGAGATATTGCCAAAACTTAGACCCCAGCCCAGATTCGAACCCACGATCACCCTTTCCTGGGTAACACGTGTCACTGAGTAGTGGATACGTGATTGCCTGGAAAGGGTAATAGAAGATTTGAATCTGGTATTGGATCCAGCTTTTGCTAATGTTTCAGCATTGTTGTGATCAAAATTAGATCACTTGTCTTTGAGAAAATGTTTACTGGGGATTTTTGCGCGAATTTCCTTTTTTAGTTAGTATTAGAGAACTGGGAAACAACCAGGAAGACGATGTACTTTCCATAGATTTTCATATCGTTTCATGGTTTTCTCAAGAATTGCTAGTGTTTTTCTGTCTACATTGAAGACATAAGTGCAATGGTATTAGCACACTATAAACATATTTGCAAGAGAAACGTTTACCAAGAAAAAAATCGATAAGAAGCAACCGAAAAGAATTGCATTGATATCAGTGCGGGAGAAAAATCAAGAACATATAGTTTGAGCATAACATATTGCATATTGAACATACTGCATTTAGAATAGTCGGAGAGAGTGCATTTCATACATAAGAGCCTATCTAGAAGAGGAATTCTGCGTTTTCTAATCTGAAAACGAAAGAGTTTCTTAGGATTCACGAGAAACACTCTACTAGTATGAAATGTTTGAAAGGAAATCTAGAAAAAAAGATTTAACGATGAATTATTTTGATATTCGTCGAAATTAGTAGCGTGTGTCGATTTCCGGTCTTTGAATGACGGCATTGGCTGATGACCTGAAGAGTTCGGTAGATTATCAACATTCATTCAGTGTTTCTGAGCTGACAACTTCATTTGTAAAAACGTAGAAAGTTGTTAGCTCTAATCATCTTTGGAGATTTAACTGCTGGTCATTATAAACCTGGCGATGCGGGTTTTTAAGTGACATGTGATATTCTTTCGATAACTTGAAAATCCTTTGTGGGCTTTGAGATTTGGTATACTTGTAGGAGGAAATTTATCCTTTCGTTTTAAATGTATGGAAATTTTTATAGAAGTACTATTTTCATTTCATTTTCATGGCTGGCGGCAATATAACTGTCGACGGAAAAAAAGCGGTAGAGAAAATGATTTATGGACCACACGAAGCTGTGATTTCAATGTGGCAGAGCAGAAAACCTCCAGCTTAATGGAAACAGTGCGTTCGTTACGATGGCTTTTATTCTAACTAGTAAATTCTGCTATGAGCTGAAATTTATTTCTTTGAAAGACTAGACTACTTCCAGCCAAGCCTTATATTCTGACGAGTACGTCAAAAGAGGAATAACGTACAGTGAATTAGAGAGGTTTTTTAAGTTTTAGAATATCTTTCCGCTACCTCTACCACGACTCTCAATCACTAATGCTTACTTACTACTGAACAAGAGGTGGTTGACGGACTACAGAACTATTACTTAAGCGATAATGTTTGGCTTTTATTTACCGCCTATTAATTTTTTTCGCGGTAGGCTATTGCATAAAATACTACTACGATGATGTTGAGATATGAGCAAAACCCGAAACTTCAGATAGACTTTGAACCCACGATTACGGATTTCGATTGCTTACGTGTTACTCACTGCACCAATGAGGCCGTTGCTGCGTCTTTCTCTCAGTTAGTATTTCTTGTCCTAACACTGCTATAAGCATTTAGTCGTCTACGGGAATGGTCTGTAGAGCAAAAACCGGAACTGAATCCAGTTAAGCTGATGCTGTATTCTAATTTACAATGTTTTAATAAAACGATGAAGGAGAAGGCATTCGGTGCTGACCCCATACATAGTGTCGTTTAGGTGTCATACAAGAATCACGGCAATTCACTATTTCGGGAGAGATTATGGGCTTGACTCGCTTTGGATGCATTTGTGCCGCAACTTTATCCATTGCTCTATATGCGGCCCTACAGAATTACTGGTGTGGTAAAAAATCGGAGATGCTTTCATAAAATATATTATTGGTTCGAATTGTTCAAGACCTTTAACGAGGAATTTTTCGGCTACTAATGATGTTGACTCATGGCTTCGGTGGTTGAACATGGTATCGAAACATCAATCATAATGTTGACTTTTTATTTACTACCTTCTACAAGTTTTCACAGCAGGGTATTATTTGTGAAACAACCACAATGATGCTGATACATCTGCAAAACTCCGGACTGCAGTTGTCTGCGGTGGGGAACGAACGCGCTATTGTCTTTTCCGGTGATAACGCGTTCACTACCACACCATGCGGGTGCTAGATCAATCCCGTTGACGGGTGATTGCTGATGACAGGTGATCGATCGAACTAGCTGAGTGACTGGCGAAACGAAGGACTCGCATGATGTGGTGGTGAACGCGTTACTCCCCGGAAAGGACAATAGCGTGTTCATTCTCAACCGCAGACACCTGCAGTCCGGAGTTTTGCAAATATCTCAGCGTCGTTGTGGTTATATCAATCATATTTAATTGATATCATAGGAACTATTTTATTTCGATTTTACTTTCCACATATAATCTTTGCTGCTTCTCGCGAAAAGTTTACGTTCATCGACAGCAACGAATGTTCGATACATAAAAAAGTGAAGTGAGCACGTCTGTCCGAAGCGAAACTCCCATCGCAATGGACTTGACGCTGAATAACAACAGCAGACAGGTTCTACTTTAAAGTAATAAAGGTCAAATTTTACAATGTCATTAGTTCTTGAACAATATCGTTCCATTTTTTTCGTCCATTTAACGGCTGAACGGTACTTGGTTTCAGCCTTGATGTACCACATAGTATTTAGTGTGAATGGCAGTCTCAACAAGGGTTACAAGGTCGATGTGAGTTGACGAGTTGACTGTGCAACGTAAAAACTAGCCGCTACGCCCTTTTCATTGGTGTCTTGTTTAAAAACGAAAACTAAAAAAGCAAAATCTGCACAACTAAACTGTAACCGCTTCTTTTCCAAGGCTCGTCGCACCGACTCACATAGGGTACGATTTTCTGCGTTAGTGCGTTACTCAATGTGGTAAGGTTCTTACTCAGATCTAAATCTTCTCAGTAACTTAAGGCAGTTTTTCATGCCTCTATCATAGCAAATCCATTAGACCGCATCGTTTGAACGTCGTTAAGGGCTTCTTAATCTAGTGCATGGCACCAGCATACGATTCACTAGCTTTTTTTTCCTAGTACCAATGTGTGATTGTGAAAGAATTCATTTTGGCACTTGTTTTTTGTCCGATCACAAACATTGCGATACACTCACCTTGATAACGTGTTGTCGTAGCCAATCAAAATACCCTGTGAACGACGCATAAAATCCTAGAATTAGGATTTTCAGGATTTTTAACTGGAATGTTTGCTGAACTTAAGTAATGTCGTTCACTACGTTGGCTTATTAGTGTTATCGCCAAGTACTTTAAGTACTTGCATTCAACAAAGTAGTGTAACAAAATCGAGATCAGATGGATCCATTTTACTAAAAAAATGTATTCTTTATTAAATGCCGAACTATATAGGTATTAATAGACTTACTTCGGATGCACCGAAGCAATAAACAAAACAGCAGAGAGAAAAGAGAAAAGCATGCATCGATTGTTAGAGCTCATCTTTGCTAATGAAACAAATCAGTGACATTTGTTATAACCCCTAAACTCGAAACTTTTCCAGTTTAGGTAAATTTAGGGTTGTTATAGTGATTAGAGCTAAAAGGCTCTCGGCGTTAATGAATCCCTGGGCGATGCGCCATGCATTCGACTTTAGTAAGTCTCGTTTAGAGGTGATTGGATGCATCTCTGGCCTGCCTTTACATTGACTCGTGGTGACCTACCGATGTATCGAGCCAGTGCTGCTATCCTTCCAAACAAGTCTGGCACAAATTTCTCGACCCCGGAGGGATGGAAGGCTTGATGGGCCATGGGCCTCTTGATCAATTCCACGTGTGCGTTACAGGGTACCTCCGACCACTGCACCACACGCGCCCTAATATACTGATAGCAATCAATAAGCTATCCGACTTCGTCATTATCAACTTTTCGGTTGCTAAAATCTGAAAAGACACTAGATCTCTTTCTTTTCCTAGGAATCTCATAAACTTTAATAATTATTCTAACAAGAAGTGAAATGATTTGAAAGGTCGAATTGACAGTCTGTCAACATTTCTAATGAAGACGTTTTTATTTACGATTTTTTTTCTACCGTTATTAATGAATCTCACAAAACCAGAATTATTAATTGAATGTATAAAATAAAGGATAAAGCTCTCGGCGTTGATCAATCCCTGAGGGATGCGCAATGCATTCAACTTCATTTAAGCATCGTTTGGAGGTGATCGAATGCATATCTGACCTTTACGATGACTCGCGGTGGCCTACCGATGTGTCGAGCCAGTGCTGCTATCTTCCCAAACAGGTCTGGTACCAATTTGTCAACCCCGGAGGGATGGAAGGCTTGGCGGACTATGGGCGTAGGGATCGATACCACGTGTGTTGCAGGGCGCCTCCGACCACTGCACCGCACGCGCCCTAATTGTAATATATATCGAGTACAAAATATGATGATAACGCAAAAGTAAAGCTTTCATGCAAAAATTCAAACGAACTTATTTTTATTCATGCGTACGAGAACGATGTGAACAAATCAATCGTATGACATATAGGATAAACGAAATCCTCTACCATATTCAGCATTTCAGAGTTCAAGAATGCGAAGACGAGTTTTATGTCGTATGAGTTTAACGTAGTTAATACACAAGCATAGAGAATTTCTCATTACATGCAATCAACAGACAACAACGAAAAATGCGTTAGTACTTGAGTAAATAAAACGAAGGATTGATCATCAACTTCTTATGATCTGATAACTGTCTCAGCATTCTGATCGATATTTCGATTTATTGGTAAACTTACACTGTATCCTTTTGAGCAAATCTCAAAATCTTCATTAAGACCGTGTAATCCGATAAACAATTTATATAACCATGCTCCAATTAAGGCACCAATCATAGGACCGACGATTGGAATCCAAAAGTAGTATCCGTAGGCGCTAAAGACGAAAATGATAACCAAGGCATTATTGTCACTGTGTTTCACTTCCAGAGAGAACAGCGTAAGTGCAGCTCACTGTATTTGAGTAACTTATTCCTTCATTTATGAACACAATAATGAAATTATAGCAAAGCTGATCTACATCTGAGTAAGAAACGTCTTAATTTCCAGTATCTGCATATCTATAACTTAGAAAGAATGAGCATTCCAAAGCAACAACATGACCAGCACACCTGAACACCTCCCAACCGTAACCGGCACAAAGCGTGAACAGTCGTGGTCCAAGATCTCGAGCAGGATTGATCGCAAATCCTCCGTTCGCACCATATGTCATAGCAATCTATGTGCCGAGAAGAATTTATGTTCTTATTTGTTCTTGAAGAATTTTATTCCTTTTTCTAAGTTCTGCTTTGTTCTTGGAAAAACTTAATTTATTTGGTAGGTAAGCTACCTTACAATCTCTCTCATTTGTTTAAATAATTCATCTAATTTAATCAGTTGCTGTCCAAATTCCCACAATGAGCTATAGAGTACACGTCTTCTAAAGATTCCAGTTATACCAAAAAGTTGAGAGGTTAGTTTTTGAAAAGTGCTAACGGTATGACACTTTACTATACCATGCACATAATCGCTCCGGCTGCTGGAGGTACAAATCCAGTTGGGATCTTGTGTCGTTTGTCGGTGATAAGGCAGATAAGGCCAGCAAGAATTGCAGTGCCAAGGATCTGAAGAAACTTGCAATAATAATGTGAGATTTTCGAGTTAGAAGAAAAGTAGGTGGAAGAAAATCGCATGGAACTATCGAGTAATATTAGGAAATTACAACATTCATTTGTATGCAAGTACTGTATAAATATGTATATTTTCATAGGAGTTAGTAGTGGAGACCTGATCTAGAAGGCTACCCCAAGTGCTCATGTGTGCCGATGGGAAAGTGGTGAAGAGACCGGCTGTTGCTCGAGCTCCAGTCACATGTCGATTTCCACCATCTAACTTCCAAAGATCATCTGAAAAGCGTTTTCTTCTTTTTGAAAATATTGAGTTTACCAGAGATTGACTGGATGAAGAGATGTAAGATTAAATTCACCCACCGTGGTGACCAAAATAACTGACTGCTGCTCCCAAGTAAGCCCCAATGAGTTGAGCTATCGCATACAGGAAGACTTTCCACATAGGAATGTTACCCAGCACACATTGAGCAGTAGAAATGGCAGGATTCAGGTGAGCACCTAAAAATATCGTCACGAGTAATTCAAAGTAAACAAAGGGTGATCAATGAAGTCCGCGGAGTTCAATAATAGCAAAGGTGAAATAAACGTGATTAACTTCCACGCAAGCCGAAAAACTGTGACCATAATTTACCGTACTAACCTGATACACTAGCAGCAAGATATACGGCAAACATGAATCCAAGACCCCAGGCGATATAACACGATGTCATATTACCACCGACAGAAGCAGCGGCTTGTATATTAGCTGCGATGCCGATAAACTAAATATAAGGAGCTTACAAGTTTGTAAAACGGCTGTTCAACACCGCGGAAAACTCCTATATCACTGCAAAACTGAAAATGAACATAATTAGAATTAAAAACGAAAATTACCAGTAGAAAAAATGTTCCTATACACTCGGCCAGTAACTCGCGAACGAGTTTATTGTCTTCAATTCGAAGCGTGTTGCTAATTCGATCTCGTAGCTCATCCATTTCTCAACGACGTGAGCATTAGTAGAAAACTAGAAGAAGGAAGAACGAAAACAACAAAGAAAGAGAAGATGGACATCGCAAATGAATAGGACGCTGCAAGTTGAATACCGTAGAACAACGCCCCTATATGTCTCCTTCATAATAAAATGGGGAAATTAAGAAACGACCAAAAGTCATAAAGACTTGTTCCGAAGGACCTATTCTTAGCGCAAATCGTAAAACATAAACAAACTTCCGAGTACAAAACGTTAATTGATACTGACAGTTTCGTAATAGTGGGAAAAAGAAGAAGGCTACAAAAAATTTATGGCAAAGATTTTCCTTTTTACCTCAGAGCATTTGTTATGTTTGCCAAATTATGTTTTGTTGCTGATATTTTTGCTGTTGTTGGTGTTGCTTCTGTTGTTGTTGCTGATATTGCTATTATTATTATTATTATTATTATTATTAATACTATTATTATTACTGTTGTTGTTGTCGCTGTTGTTGTCGTTGTTTTAAAAGAACTGTACTGAATTTATAAAAAGGGTTATCGCATACATGGAAACAGGATTTCGTGCTACTTACAGCATAGAATAGTTTACTCTCCAACGCATGTATTTAGTTTCTTAATTAATCAAGAAAAGCTCGAACAAGAACAGGCAACCGGTGCAACTTTTCTGCCGACAATTTTTAGAGCAGACGTATTTAACTGAATAGGATAAAACTCTAGTGGAATAACAGGAAGTCAGCGAATTTATGGTTGAGTTCGGGAGTTCATTTCGGGCAAAGTGAATTGCCACTAGATGTGCTATCGTTAAATTTGCTGTTAAGTAGTACTGTTTTTAACGAAAGATTTAACACTTCTATAAAACATGCCAGGAGACCTGGAATTTTCTGAGTTGACATGATTACTCTGAGTAAGAGAAAATCCTCAAAGACCATGTACTGATTTCTAACAATCACGTGGTTACGGGGAACAGGAAATATTTTTTAAAAAAAAACTTTTAGAAAGATTCACTACGTTTTTTAGAGTAAATTAGTCGTATGATTGCAAATCGATATAGCAACCATTCACCACTTTCTTTTCTCAATTAGTTTCACCACCTTTTTTGCCTTGTTTCTTTTTCGTATTTGAACAAATACTCTATAGGATAAGGAAGTGGTTGAATCCTTTGTGATTATCAGTGCGATCAGCATAGGCTTATTACGTTATTATTTTCCTCTTTGTGCACAAGTGTTTACAAAACCTATTGTGCACTTATTGTAATTTGCGCCATTCACACATGGCCGTTGGTTTGATCCCGGAGAAGGGTAACGGAGTTGCGTATCGTTCCGAATTCGGCAGGTAAGTCCAAACATTTCGGTGAAAAGCTCCCTGTGCTGGCGACTATATGTGATGCAGACCAACGAACGTCCTAGCATAACTATCAAAGGATTCCAGTAAGAATTAGCTCGACTATTAATCAATGACATCCATGAAGTATGCGAGATCCTTAAATGGGAGCCGAAGCTATATCGTCATCCGAAGACCTAACAACGAGTTTTGACATCTTTTAAGATGTCTTCTACTTTTACTGTACCCAATTGCTTAACGTATTCTTGATTACACAACAGATTGCAGATGCAATAGAAGCAGCAGCAGGAACAGAAGGTACAACAACAACAACGGCGTTAATACCAACGGCAACAGCAACAGCAACAGTTCCTTATCGGATGACAGTCATAAAAAGGCTATATAGATTTTTAAAAATGTGCTACTTAAGACTGTCGAACACGATGTAGCAGAAGTGACGCCTGAGTTTCGGTCCAACGGCAAATTGCACTCGTGTGTGGCATTTTCTTGATGACGTCTAACATTCGTCATAACGAACAAATTTAACGAAGAAATGTTGGAAGAATGTGGTCTCAATTAATGCATCATCAATTTCTGTAAATCTTTCGAACAAGGACAAGACGATGAAGATAGTGTCAAAGAATTAATGAATCCGCTAATGACTGCTTGCAATGCCCTGGGTGGAAAAGGACAGTTCAAGCAGATTGAAGTAGCCACTATTCAAATTTTCTTCAACTGTGTCGCTTTTTCCTATTGCTCTTTTCACTGCCGCATTTCTAGAAATAAGTATGAAATCGGCAGCAGTCATCTAAGTAACTTGAACTAAAGTGCCGAATATGCACGAGAAATTGTGCTTGAATCGTCCTTTCGCCGACATCATTTTTAATTCCACAACTGGAAAAACAGTGGCAACAAAGAACAGTGAATTGTAGAAAGCGAGTAGAAAATACGAGAGTAAATCAACAGATGGATTAGTAGGACTGAGAATACGACTATAGAAACTATTCGTGGATCCGAAGACGACAGTAAGTATCGGAACGAGCTGATGCGAGGTTGGTATTTGACTTCGTGGTCGTTGTCGTTAGTTATTTTATATTGACCCCTGGGTTTGTCTCGCTCGTGACCCCACGTGAACAACCCGTGGTCCAGTCCTACTCGTAACATCACGGGGAGTAGCCTTTTTGATCAATATGGTGTCCATTTAAAAGTTTGACCTTCACTAATACTTTAGCTTTTTCCCACTGAATAATTAAAGTATTCTGATGTAAAATACGTCCAGGCTCTGAGGAAGGCGAAATCGCGGAAACGTCAGCCATCGACCCACTAGAACAACAACAACAACAACAGCAACGACAACGACAACGAAGACCTATACCAACCTCGCACTAGCTAAAGATGATCACTTTATAATATCATATAAATAAATATATCAACTATCTATGCCGAGGTTTATAGGAAGTCGGTCTTTTGAGTTATAATCATCCACTCGTAACACTAACCATCATCGACGAATAACAGAACTCGATGGTAACGATCGCCACAAATGCCTAGAATTACTTCTTTTCTTCTATAACTGCATTTCTAATGTGGAACCCCAATAAATTATCTTTATAGCATAGTTTTCCGTGAAAGAGGAAACTAGTAATATTAAACCAGTCAATTTAATGGATTCTTGTTTTTGAAAAAGATGCCGCATTTTGCTGATATCCGTTTGTATTTCAAAAGATGTTGAAAAACACTTTGAGTCAGAACATTCACAACGCACACCAAAAGAAAGCAAGTTCCGCAAACTCGGATATTTTAGTGAACATCGATTTCAAAACAACCGATGCCATATGAAACACGTGTGACTCATAAGCACACGAAAACGAGTTGGATCCTCAACTTTAGCCCATTTCGACTCGGCTGCTTCATTGCGTCGCTGGCTCAACGGACTACACGTAATTTTTCGTTGCACTCAGACCTTTTGGCTTCTTGAGAATAAAAAGTCCTTTCCCAATAACTAGAAGACTTGAGGCATTTTGAACATGACAGGATTGTAGAGGAAATTTTGCTTTGTCGTTCTATGAGCATGAATGATATGAATGCTATTATTTAATTTGTGTTACTATGTTCCATGCACAAAAGGCTTTGCTGTCGAAATTTAGAAGTATTTTGTAGTGCTGTCAATTAACATTTCTAAAAAAAAATATGGCTTTTTGTAAATCATCAAGTCAAGAGAGTGGTTTTTCTCAACCCTACCACTTTAACTGTATATAGTGCGGTGAAAAAGAGAGCCAGCGAGGTGCTTTCTATGAGTGGAAACCTCATAGAAAGCGGCTCTGAAGAAGGCGAAATCCGCCGAAACGTCAGCTTAATCGTGAACAAAGAATGGTAACACCTCGCGTTTGCTCAACAAAAATACGAAGAAAATCACTTGATCAATGCCGAGGTTAATAGAAAGTCTGTCGTGGCAGAAATAATAGATGCATCTAACACCTACCGATATTTTCCATTAGGAATAAAGTTATATCATTCTGTTAAAATAAATTTTCGTTTCTCCATGGTCTATAAAATGAGCTTTCTCCATATCATTCTTCTCGCATTTCAAAAATTGTGAAATATAAAAGAAATTGAAATAAAAAATCGTAAAAGAATTGCGCTTTAAATAAGCTTGAAAATAAAAGAATACTTAACATGGGGCATGTCAAACAGTAGAGGAGAGCAGAGACCTCGTAGTGGAAATAATCGTTGGTTCTAATGACAGTTCCGAAAAGAGCCTTCCTCCAAAGTTGTAGGACTTTGAGAAAGTGGTAGAAAAAGAAGAAGGAAACTTCCTAACTTGCTCGTTTCTTTTCTTTTTTCTTTCTTGGAAGTCAATTACAAAAATTCAATGTAGAAATAGAAAATTTATGATGACACTCCAAAAAGCTCTAAAACATAAAAAAAAGGATCTACCGTGAGATTTATTTCATCTGCAAAAGATTCCTCTTCTATTGACAGAAAATGGAATACTTTCTCGACACTGCTGATCAACAGAAAAAGAGATAACTAGAAATATTTGAAAAAAATGGATCAAAAGGAATGCTGCAAATAATCCTAGAAAAAGTACTTGAGAAACGCACTCAAAAAAGCTCTCAGCTTTAACCAATCTCTGAGGTATGCGCTATTCGACTTCATTATGCATCATTTGGAAGTGATTGAATGCATATCTAGCCTTCACAATAACTCGTGGTGACCTACCGATGTATAGAGCCACTGCTACTGTCCCAGATAAGTCTGGTCCCAGTTTGCCGTCCCCGGAGGGATGGAAGGCTTTGTAGGCAATAGGCGCAGGGATCGATTTTAGGTGTGTGTTGCGAGGCGCCTTCGACCACTGCGCCACAAGCGCCCGTGAAATGCATTTATAAAATAAAATCTGTAGCTGAGGTTTGTTTTAGAACTAAGGTGGAATTGCTGCAGCAGAATAAAAGAGAACGTTTCAATAGAATTTGCCAATCACACATACCAGTATCACCACACAATTTGCATAAGTAGCACGTCCGAATCGCTATGATTTGCATACGTTTCAGAAAAACTCTGAACATGTCATGCAGCTACGACAGAGAGCTTTTAGTATTCATACAAACGAACCGATGCCATTACGTCGAAATCAACCAATACCTATCGATACCGAAACAGTTCACAGCCTTGGTGATAACTCTTTGAGACATAAACTTTCAGATCATACATTGTTATCAGAAATAAATCATTCAAACTTGAGACTTTTAATTTTAATGCTATTGAATGAATTTTGCAGTACAAGTAAAATCACAATCCTCTTGGGATCTAAGTGTCGTGTCGCTACCACGTTCCCAGTAAGGTTGTCATCAGAAGCTGTAAACACCCGATCTGGATCAAAGGCAGATTTCGCACTCACTGTTGCCATTGGGTCTCTTTAATAGCATTGCCATAGCTGTCGTCATAGGTTTACTACAAATTGCGTCTTACTGGTAAAAAAGTAGAACTATTTCTCGTCCTATATGAACCAGCTGTAAAATAAAGAACTGCTTATTGTAAATCGCAGTTCATCATCCTAGAGAACTCACTTCCCACAGTCACGCAAATATACAAACTGTCTGGGTGGATGGTTTTTACGAAGAGTAACAAGGATAATATTTTTGGTGTTGAGTAAATACTGAGCCGCGGTTTCGAAATGTGCCACGGATTTGAGTTTAGCAAGATTCGCCATGATTGTTGAATGAACACCTAGCCTATACAATGAATTTCGGAAGTCAGCGATATATAGAGTTAGTGATTTGGCTTTCGAAACTACTTTTGACTCAATTTGCCGACTCCGAAGTGACACCGAGCTGGCTTAAAGCGAGGAGCGTGAGTGAACCAGCGACCGACCCTGTGTTCATTGTAGGGGACCTTTATCCACTTGGGTACACATAACACGATAATCGTTATAAAAGGATAAAAAAGGATAAAGCTCTTGGCGTTGAACAATCCTTGAGGGATGTGCCATGCATTCGACTTCACTGAGTATCGTTGGAGGTGAATGAATGCATATCTGGCCTTTACAATGACTCGCAGTGGCCTACCGATGTATCGAGCCAGTGCTGCTATCTCCCCAGATAAGTTTGGTACCAATTTACCGACCCCGGAAAGATGGAAGGCTTGGTGGGCTACGGGCGCAGGGATCGATACCACGTGAGCGTCGCAGTGGCGCCTCCAACCACTGCGCCACACGCGCCCTAATAATCGTTGTAACAAGAGCAAACCCGAATATTGCACATGTTTATGGTTTGGATACTAAAATACCAAACGAATTAACCAGAACAAATGTCAACTAATCTTAATACTCAGATGACCACGTTTTGACAAAATCAGAGTGCATTTTCCACTTATTCCGTCCCTTCCATTCATCTTCATTCCACTCATTTTCAACTAAAGTTAATTATCAATTTTTTTTCTTTCAAGGTTTTTGTTTTTTGTCGTTATTTACTTTATAGCTTCGTAATACCCCAACAGATTTTCTTTTCTCCTGTAACCTATATCTCCCTTACGATTCCGGAACACACCTCTTTCCGGATTCTAATCATTCACTAGTATATTCAAATCCAATAACGTTTAACTCTCATATGGTGTTTTTGTTCAGAAATGGTTTGGATCCAATAAAATATAGCGCAGCTGATGGCTGTCATAAATCAAGACATGACTGGGTTTCTCGTGGTCGGGAAATTATGACCCGTTTTGGGAACTCTGAAGGAAAAGATTCAAGCCCTTACAAGTGTATACATAACCATTTGAGTTAGTTAGTCGATCAGTCTTTGACTCTCATCTCGTCGCTATTGAAAGTTAACCATGACTTTATCATGGCCCGCCAAAACCACTCTCGTCACATCAAATCGTTCATTCACCTTCTGTACGATTTCATGTATGAGACTATAAGAATCAGATTATATTTTACACATGTAATATTGTTCTCCTGAACTGACTGCAATCTTCTTGTACAAGCCTTGTGCTATGTGCGTCTGTATAGATAGATCTCTAATAATTTATACCAGAATGCCACTAACTGAAGAGAAAAGGGTGCCGAGATGAACACATTGAAATGAAAGCACCAGCATGGTAAAGCCCACAGTACACATTTTCTGATGGCGAATGATTCAAGCCACGGACAGACAAGCTCGCCTATCGCCTCTGTGGTCGTCAAGGAGGGCGCTTGCATATGCAGAAATCAAACGCATAGCGCATCCTTCAAGGATCGATCAAGGATGAAAGTTTTATTTCTGCTTCATGGATATGTATATATATATATATGCATTTATATGTATGTATATATATGCATATACATATATATACTTATGTATATATATACACATACATATACATATACATATGCATATGCATATATATGTACATATATGTGCATATACATATATATACGTATGTATATATACATATATATATACTTTTGTATATATACATATGCATATATATATGTATATATATATGTATATATATGTAGATATATACGTGCGTATATATATGAATATATGCATATATATGTATGTATATATGTATATGTATCTGTATATATATCCTCAATCGCTTACCGCCTCGTGATGGACGAGTTGTTTTCCTGGTTGTCTGACTGTAATCCACAGCAAAGCTTTCACCCCATAACCAGCAGGGTATTCGAAGCCGAGTAGGAGTTCGGTGTTTCCATTGGGAAGTACAGCAAAAAATAAAACAATATTAGGAATCACCGCCATCCTGGTGTCAAATTATTCGCAGTGGGAAAAATGTCCATCTAGTATACAAGGCTATCTACTGCTTAAGGTGACCACCTGAAAGAATTTCTAATTGGGATGACCTCCTTAAGCAAGAAGCCTAGAAATGAGGAATTGGACTACGCATGGTAGACACAACATCTGAAGACCGAGTTCGTGAAAAATCTGTGGTGTGAAGGTGAACGGTCCGACTACAGAGACCATCTCGTACATGTACCTTGTGCTGTTTATAAGAATGGATAACGTTATAAAGTAGGAGTTAGATAGAAGAAAGAGGGCAGTACGGGCTGGCAATCAGGCCTGTCAAACAAGCCACCAACAAACTAAAGGATCTAGAATTCTGTGATCGTCGTTTCGATTAAACAGAGAGCCCGCGCTCTGTTGTGCAACAAAACTAATGCTGATACTTTAAGCAGGTCAAGAATCTTGCTCACTACCAAACGAGTATCTGAGCGGTGTTTTCTGAAATTTAATTGGCATGCACAGCGTTTCGCCGGATGGCCCATCTGAGGTCTTTGCAATCTAACTTATCTTGGAGATCCAGTAAAATCTACATCGACATGAAGCACAGGTTTTCCTGTGATATAACAAGTAGAACAGATAACAGATGTACAAAAAGAACAGTGACATGGGTTCAAAGGAATGCAAGCGCCCTCCTTGACGACCACCAGAGGCCATAGGCGAGTGTGTCTGTCCGTGGCTAGAGTCATTCCCCATCAGGGAGTGTGTATTGTCGGCTTTACCATGCTGGTGCTTTCATTTCAATGTGTTCATCTCGGTAACCTTTCTTGTTCAGTTAGTGACATTCTATGAAAACTGATTGTTCCAGTGGAAACAAGTCGCTGGACATGGGGGTCAGCTAGCGGCATTAATTATGAGACTAATCACATTCTCATAAACGATAGACGGTGTTTCTTTGACGTCTTTGTATTGCCACTACTTTGTTGTGGATTTGAACGCGGTTTCCTGAGAAAATGCAGAATAGGACAAAAATTGGAAATCTGCTAGATACATGAGAAACGAAAATTCACTTCAACAAAAAAAAGGCAAACGGCCATGGGAATACCTGAAAAGAAAGCTGTGGAAAAAATTTACTCTGTCGTTGAAAATGTGGGACACTCTGGGACTGTTCCCTGTGAAATCGCAATTTATTAAGTCAGCGATAAAGATTTGGTTCCAATTTAGAAACCAAACGACCTCAAAAGGTGGTTGATTGCAGAAAAGAACTTGACAAAACGAAGAAATACAAAACCTCAACATGAGTAAGTAGGCATGTTGTTGTTTCAAGCAGACACTTCAATCTCCGAACTTAGAATAATAAAGCAAACAAGGTCATAAATTCGACCCCACCACAAAGGTTAACTTAGTACACTAAATATCGGGTTTTACAGTTATAAATGTAACGATGCAATTAAGGCTTCTAAAGGAGTGGCTGGATAAGAAGAAGTTAACAACTTTTAAAATACTAATAAAAGAGCCTACAAAGAGCCATTTTGCATCCTTTTTTGAGCCACGGAAAGATCAATGACTCGACGTTACCAATCCATAGCATAAAGGATAAAGGATAGAACCACAACGTTGCTGAGATATTTGCAAAACTCTGGACCGCAGGTGTCTGTGGTGGGGAACGAACGCGCTATTATCCTTTCC
>UYYA01000064.1:0-137488 GCA_900624975.1 Angiostrongylus costaricensis
CGTGATCGATTCCCGGCCAATGCATGGTTTTGGATTACGCGCCATACCGTCCGCCTATTTAGTCGTTCGTAAGCTCGCAATCGATGAGGTCAATTCCATCCAACACGCATTGGTGGCTCAGATTTGGAAGGGCGAGCCGTGATCGATTCCCGGCCAATGGATGGTTTTGGATTACGCGCCATACCGTCCGCCTATTTGGTCATTAGTTAGCTCGCAATCGAGGTGGTTATTTCCATTCAACAGCCATTGGTGGTTCAGTGGTAGAATGCTCGAATTCCACGAAGGCGACCAGGCTTCGATTCCTGGCCAATGCAGGGTTTCGAATATCGCCCTTTATTGTCCACCTATTAGGTCATTCGTTCGCTCGCTGTACAACAGTTTAATTCCATCCACAGGCATTGGTGGTTTAGTGGTGGAATGCTCGCCTGCCACAGAGGCGAGCCGTGTTCGATTCCCGGCTGATGCAGTGTTTTGGAGTCGTGCCATTCTGTAGGCCTATTTAGTCACTCGTTAGCTCGGGGTCTAGGTGGTTGATTCCACGGCAAGCACTGGTTGTTCAAATCTGTATGGCAGTCAGGTAATCATTGCCTCTTCCAAAAGCCCACCATTTTTAATGTGCCTCCAACTGAGGAAAAGTCTCTGATCAAGGTCGCATTTGGTTGACGACTGCACCTCCCCACATGAACAATCGGTACGAATGTACGGAGCGAGATTACGAATGATCTCGGGCATTCTTCCCTGATGTTCATTATAGGGCTTTTGCATTCATCCAAAAAGCCTCAAAAAACTTTCGCGCTGGTGTTTTGGCATTCTGTGCATCCATGGATCTTCCATACATGAGGGATCCCGATAGCCGGCTAGTCGGGAGTCTACGTGGTGCGTCACTAGATGGCGGTTAGAGTGTTATTCGCGGACCAAGTGCGACCTTTACTTCCATGAGATGCAGGTGGTACCAGGGTTTGATTTCTCCCTGTTTCTGCTGCTCCTATTTGGAACATACTTTTTGTATTTATGAAACGTATTCGTGCACGCGTGTGTGGGCGCTTTCTGGTTTATGTGGTTTGTATTTTACCAGTCAAATCAAGAAAAACCATGCAATGAAGTGAGAGGAAAGCATATGGGAGGTGGTTAAGAGTCGCCTACAACGAATGAGCTCCCTGTCTGCTCTGTGAGAGCCTGGCAAGCTACCCGTTAGCATACCCCCCTCCCACGCTAAGAGCCCACAAAGTTTTACGTTGGTATCAAAATGCTAAACACAGTAAAAAAAAACGAGCCTCATTCCCCTGACTCCGAAACAGCACCATTTCGGCAGCGTTAAGATGGACGAGTACGGAGTGGCTACTAAAGTCTTAGGGCGATTCTATACTGCCAATGCACGTGCACTTGCATCCTAACCTCGGTAGAAGACTTGCTCATACAAGCAAGAAGGATAAGGTACAACGTCATCGCCCTGGCCGAAACGAGACGACGCCACCCATTCAACGTCGTCTATGACACCGGAGAAAAACTGTTTCTCGGAACATGCGACAATGGAGGAGTCATCAGCGTCGGCGTTCTCGTCAACACGAGTTTGTCTATGAACATCGATTCATTCAACAACTAACGATCCGAATAGGACGTTTACGATTAAAGAGATGTGGATCAATACCGGTTATGACAATCTTCGTCGTTTACGCGCCGTGATCTCACTATGACGAAGAAGAAGTCGCGGTATTCAACATAGACATGAAGAATTTTTACACAGAAGACCGTATATTCTTCGAGGTCATTCGGAGATTCGGAGATATCAACGCCAAGGTTGGACCAAGAATTCTTACTTCCTTGATACTTGAACGACTCGTCCTCACTAGTGCGGGCCCCAGCATAATCACCATTTTTCGGAAATTTGCTGGTTAAGCCATTATGTTTTCCTAGAATCCCGAGGACAGTGTGGCCAAAGTTTGCCTCAGGTTATCTCCACGACAGGCAGTTGCAGCCCGCCCTTGTAGATCAGAGGGAGATTTGCCACCATGCGACTTTGATGCCAAAACGGTGTTGGATCCTGGTTTTGGTTTACTATTAGCTAGGCATCGTAATAGAAACGCCTGACTCCATCTCAGCTTGGAAGACCCTGCGGGAGGGACGAATCCCCGTGCTGTATATCGCAGTCCGATACCCAGGAACACCTCCTAGCCACGATGAGGCGGTAAACCGTTTGGAGCAGACCAAGAATAACGTATTAAAAACGTCACGCTGGGTTCCACGGATTAGATTGGAACGAGCAGGGTGAGCGGGTGTCTTAGTTTATCATAAACACCAAGACCATCCAGGGCAACTCGCAATTCTAAAAGCACCACCCTTAACGTAGGACGTGGGATTCTCCCCAAGATGATTGCACTCCGATGCACAGACGGAACGGTAGCAGCGTCCAGAAAGGCAGTGGAGAAAATCGTTCCCGAATACCACTCAGTTCTCTTCGATAGCCTCGTCCACCTTCTGTCACATGAAATAAAGGAGAATGGATATGTTGTACCACCGGTTCTCCTTTCCGAAATCCGATATGCGACAGGATGTGATCAGAACACTTGAAGAACCTTCGATCAGTCCTCGTAAACACACTGCTGGCTCGACTCTTCACACGTTACCTGTCTGAATGCAAGGTCCCTACTCAGTGGAAGACCAGCAAGAGCGTGTTATTGTTCAAGATGAGTGACCTACATGATATCAGCAGCTATCGCCCAATCTGCTTGCTGTCATCTATACTTTTTTCTCGAGTCATCCTAAACAGGATTGACAGAACACTGGATGAAGGACAGCAATGTGAGCAACCAGGTATTCGGAAAGGATTTAATACGATGGACCACATTCATACGATAACAATACTCGTTGAGGTATCGCAAGGGTACAAAAAACCGCTCTACCTCACTTTCATCGATTCAAAGACTCTTTGGCTCAATTGAGATAGAAGCAGTCATGGAAGCCTGGGTAGTTAAGAAGCGAGGTTTATAGAAAGTCAGTCTTTTGAGATTTATGATAGTTACAGGTGAAAAGCAAACACACACTAATATAGAAAATAGGAGCTATTTGATGAATAGTTCCTATACGTTATGAAGACACTGGGATGAGATAATATGGGAGTGAAATCGATGGCCAGCAGTTACACCATCTTCGCTTTGCTGAAAACATTAGCCAAGCTTCGTGAATGCTCTCCGACTTTGATGAAGCCTGTGGAAAGATTGGTCTTCGACCATATGTCACGAAAACGATGTTCATGAAAAGCGGATTGGTTTCGCACACCTAACTCACGCTTAACATAGCGAACATGTCTGAGCGCTCCAGTTACGTCTATCTAGATCGGAAAATCAACATTATGAATGGATTAGCTCCAGAGTTGAGCAGAAGGAAACGAGCGGCTTGGGAAGCTTTCAGGAGCATCGAGAATGTAGTGAGCAGAGCAAAGAACACCCGACTCCGTGCCCATATTTTCGACTCAGCAGTACTTTCTGCCTTAACGTATACATTAGAATCTTGGTCGCTGCTTAAGCAGGATAAAAGATCACCCAGCATAATTGAACGAGTAGTCGAAAGGACGATGCTAAGAGTATCCCGGGTCACACAAGTAAGGGAAGGGATCCGAAGCCCCGACCTGCGTCAACAATCAAAAATCGAGGATGCCGTTCTGTACGCCAGACAGTCGAAGATAATGTGGGCAGAACACGTAATGCGTATGAATGGCAACCGATGGACAAGAGCCGTTAGTGACTGGATTCCTCGCGATGTAAAACGTACTGCAGGAAAACCACCGACGATGGTCAGAGTTCTTCACAAAGAGCCTTGGAGAAAGATATGATGCTCGACGAGTCCCTAAAGCGAGCAGAACCCACTGGGCTCTTCTTGAGCCAGACAGGGAATAATAGAAGAATTACTGGTGCCCGCTCCAGTCACTTGACGATCAACGGACCTATAGGTGATACAGGTGATCCTAAAAGCCTCGGTTTGAGTTTTTAAGTTTGCGCGCGGTGTTTGGCATCCTGTGGGTGCATAGTGACTTTTATATCAAAATCGCCTTAGGTATGGTTTTATATACTATGCGTTCCTATTAGGGCACTTTGTCTTGTTTTTTGTTTACCATCTCGGTGCTGTTTTATACGGATACATAATGGTCGTCTGCCCGTTTCGCTAAAATATTCATCTCTGAAGCACCACAAGAGATCAGATGTATCGTGCCTAAACTCATGCAATCACTATCTCTACCATAAGGCCAAATTACACAATTTTGTGTTCAACATAGACGGTAAAATATGCGGTTGCGAACTAACTGGCGAGGAACGGTATCCGGTTATATTTCTACTATGGCAACCGATCGTTTTATAGCTGCATTTACTTCATCGCTAATAATGGGAAACATAAACGTGGTTTTCTTCAGGACAACTCTTTCGCTTTGAGGCGTCGCTATCCTTCTAAACTTATCTCGTCTTACCGTGCGTAGCCATTATAGATGACCATTTTCCTAGCCAAGTCGCGCGATTCCTTCCTTTAGCTCTCTCTTCGCACACACAGAGATGGATGTTTGAAACGTGTTTCTCACAAGCACCTTCTTTGTGTGTGACGGGTGGAAAGAGAGAAAATGAACAAGGATGTTCTTGTTACCTGGTTTTCCGTACCGGTGCTCCTAGCGTTGTTCAGTCCATGATGATTGTTGCTCGCAATCAGCTTCGTTAAGCATAGTTAGATCAGCATATTAGAGCTTCAGATCAGTGTGGTACTATCTTTTCTATACTGAAATATTTAAAGGATACGTGCACCCGGAGTGCTGGGTCGAACCATTGACCGTGCGTGTTGATGGTCATCTTTATCCAATGCGCCGCGCGCGGGTCACTTAGCCAATACTTAGTGGGAAACAATTAAAAAAGATCTTAGCACAGCTAATTGCTTCATAATCATGTAAAAGTGTTTTTCGTTAAATAATTCTTCAATATTTTATCCTTTCCATAAACATCGCTTTTGAAAAAGAAAAAGTACTGCGATTGTCTCGAAATCTGCATTAAATTTAAGCGTTGCCATGGTTATCACTGTTGCGTAAACTATTTTCAGTGATGTGCTAGAAAATGGAGTTCTTAGTACACATAACGAGCTAGGGGTAACTCCATGAAAGAACTATGACAACATTAAAAATACTAAGGAAAAACGGAAATTAGATCAATCAAGTATTTCAGAGACAATTCAGTGCCTATGGCTCGGAGACTACGGTGCCTTTGTAGTGGTAGTCACAGTAGGTTCGATGGTTTTTTCCCAGTCATACAAGTCCTTGATGTCGCCTCCAGCTGATTTTGCTCCCTGCAAAATTGTTGTTTTGGCGAAAATATCGAAATAACATCTTTTTGCTCTTGTTAGCATTCCTTGTATAGAGGGGTCGATGTGATTTTGCTCACCAAGAGCCCATGTATTGGTTCTACTCCGCACCGGGCTCGCAAATGCTCTTATTTCTCCATAGTACCGAATTTGATACCAGACCTCTCTGGAACCGGTTCTCCCTCTCTAATGCATGTGGGAACGGTCTAGCATGGGTATCCCGAGAGTCAAGGGAGACTCAACCCAACCAGCGTTCAACAACAATGAAAAAATTCCTCAAGCAGTACTTTAACAAGCGTCCAAAACTTCAAAGAGCTTAGTTCGTACTGGTGCAAAAAACTGCTGGAATGTAACGAATGTTTGGATCCACACAGTACATGTGAAGATGGGCTGGTATGCTAAAAAAAAATTGAAAAATCTGCTAAAAGTCCAGTTGTTCACAACGATGCCATTCCTATTGGGCTCTGCTATTCTTAGATGATCAATGATTTCATTCTTTTCATATCACTTAGATAATAACCGTGCCCTTTAAAACTACTTTTAACTTTACGAATTTCTTATTCCGACACCTTTTCAAGAATGTTTTACTTCACTTTTGGCGTCCAACCAATTTCGCTCACTGCGCTGTTCTATTCTATGCGTAGGAGAGAACCATAAATTACTTGTGTATTCCAGGGTTGCTCTAACCATTGTGCTGCACGCCTCTCGAAAAAAAGTGCAGCCGTCGATTCTATACCACATTAGAAGCAAAGCCATTAGTACAATTAAACTTTTCGAACCTGTTCTGATAACTTATAGATAAACTCGTAATCGACGCGGTCGTGATACTTCAAGCTGTCGATGTAGTCGAGCATCTTGCTAAGTTCCTCTTTACATGGCAGTCCACCAAAAGCGGCATCCTAGAGCACTGGCGTTTCTTAGTATTATACAATTTCCAGAAAAGATGACGACGATATTGGCGACGAGGATAGTGATGAGCTGCGAAAAATTAGTAAGAAAATGATCGCTTTCAGTCATTTACATCACAAATATTATCGCTTGATAGCGCTAAGTGAAATTTCGTACCAATCGATATCCAGTCTTGAAACGCAAGGGGTTAGATAACTTCGGATTAGATAATTTGTTTTCAGCACTTCTTCAGTAGCCGCAGTTATGAACGTGCAGGTTTTTACTTTTATAGAATGAATAGAATTGGCGCTTACCCTTCTCTCTGGGCTGCGCATTTGCTCCTTAACTTTCAGCACGTCATCCTTCTCGCTTTTTGATTTCCATAGTAAACCTACACACATTAACATTTAGTATAGAAATTTCCAAAGCTTTATGATTTACGGGATTCGCAGATGTAATATTCCACTATTTGTTAGTTTTCATAAAAACTGTATGTTCCTTTTTCTTAGGGTGTGATGACGAGTTGATCCTCTGCGAAGCTCGTCCAAGATGTAAAGATAATTGACTTCGGAAGTCTTACTACTAAAAAATTTCGCCGCTGTCCTTGAAAGAAGTACAGTTGAAAAGGATAAAAGGTTTCTTGACCTATTTCGTTACATTTCGCATCGCACCCTGCCGTAAAACATTAAGGTAGGAGCAAATAAAAGTTAGCATTACTATTTAACTGTTTCTCTTCATTTCTTTGCTATTCATGTGGGCTACAACTTTGGGTGAAAAATTTCCTTTCTAAGCTTGTACTGAAGAACATTTTAGCTCGCGGATTTTCGATAGGAGAACTCACCTCCCGACACGGTTACATCCAATATTAGATAAAACCACGATTCACAGTCATCTTTCGGACCCATCTCGACATTCTTATGGCATGCAATGGAAGCAAATCGAATCGTTCCCTTAATAAATAAATTGCTCAAAAGTTTTCAATTAGAGAAGTTGAGAACTTAAATCTTTGAAATCGACTCTCCTTAATGACCGCTATTTTCCTATAAATCAAAAGAGTGACATTTTCTAAAGAAACGACAAATGTTTGTTATGAGCGCCGCATTATCCTCTCTTTAGAACGAGAACTGCTGTGTCGAATCCTCATCACAATCATCGGCACTTTTTTTTTACCCTATCTAAAAGTAAAAATACATGCTGCTGGTATTTGGCTGAGTACAATCGCTGTTACTTGTCATCCCTAGATTACGTTAGTTCCTTAATATTTGACTTCTTGCAATCTTTTAAATGTCGTAACCGTTAAGCGAACACCTCACAGAATAGTTATAAATATGATGCAAAAGGAAATTCTTTAAAAAAATGTCTTCGTCCTTCACAAAGCATCAGCTCGTTGCCCGGTCCTATATGTGGAGCAACAGCAAGGTTAGCGGGCGCATTTTAAGCGCCCAGATTATGGAGTGGCGGAGCATGTAGGTCAACTCAAACACGTACCTTAAATCGTACTGTTTGTCGTGGCGTTTTTAGTTCACCTTTCACATTCGTGATCTTCCTTGCTATTCCAAAATCAAGTATGTACACCGGAAATTACTACTATTAAAATTCACAGAATTCACATTTTTAGATTTCTTGGTCCCATACTAACAATGTTTGTCGATCTCTGGTTGAACAAATCTTAGTCCTATTCGAAAGCGTCGATGATAACCTTAGCATTTGATGAACAAAGCGTTCGCGACAACGAGGCCTTTATAGACGTAATTTGCAATGGAACATTGTGGCCGGTATGACGTCTATAGAGGTAATTTTCTCTCCGGTAGTTTAATTTAGCACAAAGAACCTTTGGTTCTTTAATTACTATCGCCTACTGTCGAAGGACTCTCAGGTCCGTAACAGACAAAAATTAGATGACGCAAATGTGTTAAGAGAATTGAATGTGATATTCGTTAATTACTGGAAAAACGCTAGTTTCCTCTCTACTCTGTTACTTTATACCGCCTTTTGAGCACAAGTTCCACAGAAATCCTTGCGCAGAAAAACATCACTTGAGGAACAAGTGATCCATGAAAAAATCGAGTCGATGATTTCACAAATTTCGGAAAGTAGGAGAATATTTAAATTATTGTTACGAACTTCAGGTACTGCAGTAGATTTTAATTCCTCACCACCCGCCTTTTATCTCCCAAACCACATGCGTAATTGGCAGGCTTTAAATCTCGATGTATAAATCCGTGTTTGTGTAAATCCTCACATGCTTCTAAGCATTGTATTCCTGCACCCATGCTAGTTGGTACTGTGAACACCTGACAATAGGAGAACCTTTCTCAAAATCTGCAATAACATTGGTAAGTGTAACCGATCGTACTTTGTTAGGGCGTGATGCTTTCAGATCGGCAAGACTTTTACCGACTAACTGCATAACTAGAAAGAAAAACGTTTCCTTTTTTCCTCGATCGACAATCGTGGTGAAATGAGACTGTTTTCGCTGACCAGATACGAGTTTAAGTATTGCAATCTGAAAGATAAGACGTATCAATCGTTTCATAGTTGATTGTTAGGCCTAACCCCTTCCACGATTTCAGTTTAACCATTATGAACAGCTTGTTGAACATGACGCTTTCACTGGAACCCGAGAAAATCTTACTCAGACTCTCCCATTTCATCGCATTTCCATATCATTTCATCGCAAGCAGTTGCTGCCATTTGCAGACCCATGAGGGACTTCTTTCAGTCAGGTACCCATTTTTAACCACTAAGAGATGAAGGACGTGATGAGCCCGAGAACTGGAATCCAGCCAGAGACCGATCTACTATGTATTGCAAGATCTCTCTAACTACTGCCCTATAAAAGCAACATAATTGATGCTAGTACTATTGTTCTCACTATTATTAATCAAGGGATGGAGGACATACGACAATAAGCGGAGCGCTTTTAGCCTTTTCGTCACTTGGAGGACAAAGGTTGAAGCTTTCGACTGTGGTGAGGGTTTACCATACCTGTGACTTCTTTCGTACCATCATAAAAAAGTGATTAAATGCATAACAGATTTTTAGAACAAATCGCGGTGGCTTATCGATGAATAAAATCGGTGTTTCCATTCTTCCGAACAGCACAAATACCAGTTTACTACACCATTCGTTGGCCGAATGCGTGGGTTCCGTCCAACGACTATCTGTTTATTTCAGCGCGCCCCTAGTCAATGCCCTACACACGCAGTCAAAAAAATCTAGAACGCTTCACGAACATGTGCGTTGTCGTTTCACTAGACCCAAGCTGATCTCTTCTGTACTTTTTCGGTTTTCACACATGTTCTCAAACGAATTCGTTTTGCTAGTTCCTTCAAATAAATCCGGATGTTGTAACTTCTACTAAGTGCTTTTCTTTCACGACAAGATAAAGGATAAGGGATAAAGCTCTCGGCATTGATCCCTGAGGGATGCGCCATGCATTTGACTTCATTGACCATCGTTGGTAATCAATGAATGCATATCTGGCCTTTACTCGACTGACTCGCGATGGCCTACCGATGTATCGAGCCAATGCTGCTATCCTCCCAGGCAAGCCTGGTACCAATTTGCCGACCTCGGACGGATGAAAAGCTTGGTGGGCCATGGTCGCGGGGATCAATTTCACGTGTGTGTTGCACTGGCGCCTCCAACCACTGCGCCACACGCGCCCCTTTCACGACAGAGTACCAAAGGAATCTGAAGAACCAAGTTTTGCTCATATCTCGGCATACTTATGGCTGTAAATCCTAATATCTTATTTATTATGGAATCAACTTCGTGTCATTCTTCAAGAAAAAGGCAATGGAAGCTTCAGTAGCACAAGAAACTACATAGTAGTGAAACAACAAACTTCCATTTTCAACTTGGAATGTCGACGTTGCTCAATTTTCTTCTCGACTTTCATCGCGTACTCCTTCTTCGGATCTTTTTTGTCATAAACCCTAAGTGGAAAGAAGTAGATTATCATGTTTTTAGACACAAAAGAGTTTTTCTAATCACTTATACACGGCACCAAATCCTCCTTCGCCGAGTAGATTTACTACGACGTAGTTAGCTTTACTGGAGTCGATTACTGTACCCTAGACGAACCAGAATGAGTCATGCAACCATTACAGTGACTTGAGATGATGAGCAACTAACCGGTTTGATACCCAAATCGTCATCCTCTTCTTCGCTCATAAGTGATTCGCCTAAAAATGCTTTTTCACTTAGGAAATCCTTTTATAGTGGAGATAGATGTAATCAGTAAATAGTGCTGTTAATAAGCTGATTCCAGTATCTACTATTTGTGGTTGTTTAGATTCATTTTTCGTTTCACATTGTTCAGTTGTTCCTCTCTATCGATGTCAACCGTCTCATTCGAAGTTGCTTCTGGATGCAATGAGTAGAGGCTTTCGTTTCGCAAGATGGTTTCCCGCTTAGCACCTAACTACAACTAACGTATTCATGAAAATTTGTTGTTGGTGGCTTCGATACATCGGTAACAAGCAAATTGTTGACGGAATAGGTTACACGCGCTTTAATCCTGGACGAACTTTCCGCTAATTATCCGTCCTAATTGTCACCGTCTTTTTCACAAACACATTCATCTTAGCAAACTTGGCTTTTGTCTTAGTTTTTGAAGAGGATCTTTGAACAAGAATATCAGTGAAGCTCACTCCTTTTCATTTAGAGGTTGTAAACAAGTAGGATGGTTGTAGGTCTGATGCTTTTAATGAGAAAAGGGTTCTAGAATGTCAAAACATTCAACATTCCTTTATGATTTGTTATGTTGAACAGAGGAGTTTTAAATAGTCTTGCAGTTCAGCAACTAGGCCACATGGTCCAGAAGAGACGAATTCGTCATGCGCACTATGCATAGCTCTAGATGCATAAAATTAGCGCCTTTAGCAGTCCTGTTGGCTGTCGATTGACTGTGGCGGACGCCGGCAAATCTTCCATTCTTTCCTGTCTCGTGCGAGAGTAGCCCAGTGGGTTCTGCTCTCTCTAGGGACTCGTTTACCATCATATCTTTCTTTTAGACTTTTCGTGAAGAACTCTGACCATCGGATCGGTGGTCTTCCTGCAGTGCGTTTGACATCCCGACGAATCCAGTCACTAACGGCTCTTGTCCAACGGTTGTCATTCATACGCATTGCGTGTTCGGCCCACCTTATTTTCGACTGGCGTACAGAACGGCATTTTTGATTTATGATCGTTGACGCAGATCGGAGCTTCGGATTCCGTCCCCTTGTTGGGTGACACGCGTTACTCCTAGCATCGTCGTTTCGACTGCTCTTTCAATTACGCTGGGTGATCTTTCATCCTGCTTAATCAGCGACCAAGATTCTGATGCATACGTTAAGGCAGGAAGTACTGCTGAGTCGAAAAGATGGGCACGGAGTCGGGTGTTCTTTGCTCTCCTCACTACATTCTCGATGCTCTTGATAGCTTCCCAAGCCGCTTGCTTTCTTCTGCCCAACTCTGGAGCTAATCCGTTCATAATGTTGATTTCCCGATCTAGATAGACGTAACTGGAGCACTCGGAGATATTCGTTCACTTGAGCGTGAATGGGGCATGCGAAACCAATCCGTTCCTCATGAACGTCGTCTTTATGAAATTTAATCGAAGATCAATCTTTCCACAGGCTTTATCAAAGTTAGCAAGCATACGTTCTGTTTGGTTTTGCTCTAGGAACGATGTCATCAGCAAAGCGAAGAAGGTGTAATTGCCGACCATCGATTTTCACTCCCATATTATCCCATTCCAATGTTCGCATGACTTTCTAGAGGGTGGCGGTAAATAATTTTGGAGAGATGGTATCGCCTTGCTTAACCCCTCTTTTGACGTCAATGTTAATACCGTTGTAGAATGATGATATCGTGGTTGTGAAATTTTTGTACAGTTCACGAAGAATCTTTATGCATTGAGTAGGTACACCTTGACTTTCAAAAGCTTTTATGACTTCTTGTATCACAACTCAATCAAAGGCCTTTTGTAGTCCGATGAAAGTGAGACAGAGCGGTCTTTCGTACTCTCGCAATACTTCAATGAGCCTTGTTACCGTGTGGATGTGGCCCATCGTACTAAATCCTTTCAGAAACCCCGCTTGCTCACATGGCTGTCCTTTGTCCAGTGTTCTGTCAATCTTGTTTAGGATGACTCGAGCGAAAAGTTTGTAGACGACAGACAGCAAGCAGATTGGGCGATAGTTTCCCATATCGTGTAGGTCACCGTTCTTGAACAATAACACGATATTGTGATCTTCCACTGAGTAGGGACCTTGCATTCAGGCAGGTAACGTGTGAAGAGCCAAGCTAGTGTGTTTACGAGGACTGGCGGAAGGTTCTTCAGGTGTTCTGATCTTATCCTTTCTGGGCCTGGTGCTGTTAGATTTTTCACCGACGAAATCGCATGTGGCATTTCGAGAAAGAGAACCGCTGGTACAACATATCCATCTTACGTTATTTCATATGAGGACAGGAGCCCTCATATGAAATATGAGAGGGCTAATAAAGAGATTTGAGTAGTAATCGTAAACGATTTTTTCTATTGTTTTCTGGAAGCTGTAGCTGCTCCATCTGGGCTCGGAGTGCAGTCATCTTGGTCTTATAATTGGCGAAACTTCGCTGGGCTTTGCGAATGCTTTTCCCAGCCTCTGCAAATTCGACCAATACTGCCGCTGTTCTCTCTTTAAGATCTTTTTTTATAACCTTTCTGCATTGTTTTGCCAGTTCGTACGTTAGTTCGTGGTTGACTGCAGCTCGTGCGATTCCACGCCGGCTTATCAGCTCGAGAGTTTCTGGAGGCAGACGTCTCTTGGTGACTTTCGAACTCTCAGCTTTCATAGCGCTGAAGTGAAGACGTTGAATGAGGTGATCATATTCCTTGTCGATGTTATCGACAACGGCATCTTCCCAACATTTGACTAATGAATTCAATAAGTCCCAGTTTATGGTGGTTTTGAGACTTCAGTGTTTGGATTTGGCGGCTTTCTCTCCTTTCTGCGAGAAATGGAATCTTGCACGAAAGGGACGGTGGTCTGATCGCGTGTGGAATTTTATGGCAACAGCGACATCGGTTAGGCAAAACCTTCTATTTATTATGATGTGGCGTATTTCGTTATGGTACTCTCCACTGCGAGATTACCACGTCCAGCGCTGAGGGTGAGGCTTCTGGAATTGCGAGTTACCATGGATTGTCTTCGTCGCCACGATAAACTCAGACAGCCGCTCACTCTGTTCGCTCCATTCCAATGTGTGGGTCCCAATGTGACGTTCTTCAGACGTTCTTCTTGCTCCAATCTTGGCCTTGAAATCTCCAATGATCACCTTGAAGAATGTGTGGTATTCTCTGTAGAACTTCTCCAAGTCCATATAGAACGCTTGGACTTCTTCTTCGTCATAGTTTGATGTCCGGTCGTAAACCACGAAGATTGTCAAAGCCGGAATTGATCGACATCTTTTCAACTGCAAACGTCCGATTCGGGTAGTAAGCTGTTCGAATGAATCAATTTCATGGACAAACTCGTGTTGACGAGAACGCCGACACTGCCGACTCCTCCATTGTCGCATGTTTTGAGAAACAGTTCTTCTCCGGTGTCATTGACGGCGTTGAATGGGTGGCGTCATCTCGTCTAGGGCAGGCCGATGATGTCGTACCTTATCGTTCTTGCTTTCATGAGCAAGTCTTCTATCGAGGACTCGGATGCAAGTGTATGTGCGTTGTAGGTACAGATCGCCACCTTAGTTCTTTGCAATGCATACAGCATCCATTGGCCCTGAGATTTCAGCACCCTCTCCGTTCTTGTCCTACTCAACGCTGCCGGGGGCTCTTTCGAGATCAAGAGGGCGACGCCCGTTTCTTTTACTGTTATTAGTTTTTTGATACCCACGTATAGCTTGCTGGGTTCTGAACGTGGGTGCTGGGTATACTCGCGGTAGTTTGCCAGGCTCTCCCAGAGTGGACATGGAGCTTATTTGTTGGAGGCGACTCATAACCGCCTCCTATATACTTCCCAGTCACTTGATTGCAGGCTTTTGACCGAATTGACTGGCAGAATACAATCCACATAAACAAGAACGCACCTACACACGCATGCATGAATAAGCCTAGCAAATACAGAAAGTATGTGCCAAATCAGAGCAGCAGAAACAGGGAGACCATCCCCTAGTTCCAACTGCGTCTCAGGGAAGCAAAGGTCGCTTTGGGTTCGCGATTAACCCGCTATCCGACACCTGGTGACGCGTCACGTAGCCTCGAGACTAACCGGCTATCATGATTCCTCATATGAGAAAAATCCGTGGACTGGTTGGTAATAAACATTAAATAATTTCACTATCAAATAGTTGTAAAGAAAATAGGCTGCCGGCGCACACTGAAGAACTGAATTCACCGTGCAAACAGGCGAGCACTGAATGGGTTAGGTGACGCAAAAATTAGAAGGGCTGGAAGATCTCTGTGACCATTAAAAAAAATCGAAAATAGGACAAATTATTCCTTCATAACCACTTCATCATGATCGATGTCGTGCGTTTTAAGTTATCGTTTTATTCCCCGGGTGGAGCCGTACAACGAAACTGCATAAATGGCCGTCATCACCGCTTGTTTCATTACCGAAAATTATAAATATTCCAATGTTTACTCTGGTTAACACTGCATAATGCTGAAAAAATAACCACCTTTCACTGTATCGCCTGTGTGACATGAATTCCTGTAAACTTGACAAAATTTCCATATTTGGACCACGCGTTTCATCTCCTCGTCATTCCTGCTCTACCCTGAATAATATTCCTTCAAATTACCCCTATACAAAAATTAACCTAAAACATAGCGCTTTACAATAGTCATCGCACGAGATCAATTATTATTTGTGGACTACTGCAATGAAGTACTACAGAAAATCAAAACTTCATCGCGACTAATGTATACACATCACTAGATATTGGACTACTAAAAAAGGTTACTTCACGCCATCCCTGTCGTCCCGACTTAAACAAGCGTATTGTTGGAGTCCGTTGCTGCTTCCGTCCCGATGCACGGCCAAACAACTAGAAACATGAGGCTATGCTGTGAAAGACTAGTACAAATACTGTAATCTAGCTACCCATCATTGCCTGTGAAGGCCAATATAAAACAGGAAAACTATGGTCGTGAGAGTCAGAACGGCGGATATGTTACTATAAAAAATCCTCAGAATTTCCTGGAAAGGCTAGCCCATTCCGCTGTTCCATGCTGAAGCTAAAGTCTGCCATGGCTCTTCAGATTGCAACAACCACCCTTTACCTATAAAACAAAGTAAAAATTAAACACGAAACAGAAAACTAAAGGTTGAGAAACAAACGTTTCTCTTTTGCACAGAGCTAGCTCATTGGAAAAGTAAGTAAAGAAGTCTAACAGCAGAATATATTGACAAACCGTCAAGAGGGTGATTCAATGAGTCAATTATGTCAACCAGCAGGTTATCCGTAGCAATTAGGTGATCTACTACGCTGTCTTTTTTCAGCTTACCGGTGAAATTTAGGTAATATAACTTCAACCAATCAAAAACTCGATCACCAACAACTTAGCCTAGGAATTAGGCGCATATAAAGATCTAACATTTTGGTATTGTAAGTTCGAAGTACTGAATTGATGGCTTATCCTATTTTAATGTATATATCATGAGCACTCATCTTTGGCGAATTTCGGTACCCAGCGATTGACATCGGCACCCATGTGAAAAAAATATGGATGATATCAGAGACACTCGTTCGCCAAAGTCCATATTGTGCGGAGAGCACAAATTCCTTCCTATAAAGGCAGGCCCAATTTGACTCGATACTTAATCCAACACCACCACGAATTCAATCATTCCTGAAAAGTCAGAAGTGGACAACTTGGAATTGAAACTGAAGCCTTGTTAATCTTGTGAAAGTTGTGAACATGTAGTTGAACACGCAATTGACGATGAGCATTCTACAGAGTCATACGCGGCACGCTGAATGGCCGATGTACTACATATGAGTTAATTTTTTCTAACGGTTTATTTTGGGATACACAACCCTTTCGAGAACCCTTTTAATGAATAGAATGCTTGTCCGACACATGTTGCAATGGCTGCTTGTCTGTAAAAGCTTTATTCTGCACTTAGAAACGTAGAAAAACTTTCCAAACTTTTATTTACTACCCATGCCTTTTTAATGGTGGGGTGTCTTACAGAATGCAATCACCATATTACTGAGATATGAGCCAAACTCGGTACCCTATGTGAGTTTCGAAAGCGCGATTAGCACTACAGAAGACTCGCGTGCTATCCATCGCACCAACAAAGGGCCCTTGATTCAACCTACTCTCAGCCATGTTTTCTCTAAAAAGAATTCCTCACTGAAAAGTTCATTAACTGATAATTTGATACCTAACTGTACTAACTGTGCTGTACTGTACTGAATACTGAATACTGTACTATACCATACTGTAATGCTGAATACTATACTATACTAATACTGGTTTCGAAATGTAACTGAATGCTATTTCAGCTTTAATCGTTTTAATAAATCACAATAGCCATATGAAATGGGCGATTATGTAAAATTCTGCTGTACTACAAATTCCTATCTAAAGTGCATTGCAAAGTGTGCAAAAAAAATTGACAAAGGAGCAAAATTCTTCTTCGGATCCTGCGCTCTTCGACATAACGGAAAGTAACTGAAGATTTTCAGAACTAATTTGAGTAAACGATAAACAACACTTCATATACAAGAACATCTACAGCGTATGATCGAAGCGGTGCTGTGAGTGCATCGAGAAGCCCGGTGTGAGAAACAGCGGAGAACATTTCAAAGGCGTAAAAGATAATTTGCTTATCACTACCAGGAAAAATCCGATAAACACTAAAATCTAGTGTTATAATTGAGCTACTGTGCCGAGAACAAGTTTATAAGATGAGTGAAAGAGAAACGAAAGAGAAGCATGGTGTGGTGGTGAACACGTTAGCCACGGGAATGGGTAATGGCGGGTTCGATCCCTACCGTAGACACCTGCGGTGCCGAGTTTTGCAAATATTTTAACATCAATGATGCTGAGGTGTTTGCATAACTCCGCGTCCTTCGTTTCGCCAGCCTCTTGTCTAGTTCTATCGATCAACGCCATCAGTAGTTATCCATCAACGGGATATTTTAGCATCATTGAGTCTATAAGATACTGTTAACATAACGTTTCTTTCAAGACATGACGTTTCTACAGAACTGGGCATTTTTTGCGCATGGAACGGACCATATTAATAGCTTTTTTACTGAGTGAACTTTATCTCCAATACAAATCGTTTTGAATCGATCGATGACTTACCTACCACGGACGTTGCATTGTGCATCACCGTAAAAGTTATTTCTATAAATCTAAATTTACAGTGCACATATTTTGGAATAGTTGGAACAGCGCTCGTTTCGACAAAATTTGCAACAATTCGATGTCATTTGCGAGCAAATGAACATCAAGAGTACTGCAGATAAGTAAAGTGCTAAACACCTCTTAGCGTTTCTTTAAAAATGTTGTCGAATGGAGGACGAGTGGACTTTCCCTTGGATTTTGAGACAGTGCTAGGGTGTTCGCAAGTGGATTAAACAGAGAGAGAGATAGAGAGGGAGAGAGGGAAAGAGAGAGAGAGAGCTTGTCCAGGACAAGTCTGGTATCATTCTCCGATGTCGGAGGGATGACAGACTTGGTAAGTGCGATGCGTGGTCGAACCAGGGGTTGGGTACGTTGTGCTGTCTGAATAAGGATTGGGATCACTACGACTGTGCTTTTGGCTTCCGAATTGACTCGCAGAATAGAATTCGCCAAAGCGAGAACACGCTCACGCACAAACGCATAAATACGCCCTCGTAGGTACAGATGGTACGTGTCAAATCGACGCAGCAAAAACAGTGAGTCCATACCTTGGCTCCATCTGTCTCTTAGTGAAGCAAATATCACTTTTGGTTAGGAATTAATCCCCTGTCCGCCACCTGGCCACGCTGCCTAGCAACTAAGCGACATGAGACCCCTCTACGAGGGAGATCCGTGGGATCAAAAGGCCTTAGTGAAACTTTTCGTTACATCAGAAGAGAGTTAGCGCTTTGGTACCTTTTATCTGTCGTTATTCTTTTCCACTCAGTCAACAGAAAAAGATAGAATTTACTCAATATATACTGTAGGCTCCCATTGACAGTTCTTCAACGACTTTGAAAAGCCACTTTTTAAGCATTCATTGATGGTTTTCCTATAAGGCAACTAGAATTAAATAGATAAAGATAAAGGATAAAGCTTTCGGCATTGATCAATCCTTGAGGGATGCGCCATGCATTCGACTTCATTAGGTATCGTTGGAGGTGAATGCATATCTGGCCTTTACAATGATTCGCAGTGGCCTACAGTGCTGCTAACCCCCCAGACAAGTCTGGTACCAATTTGCCGACCCTGGAGGGATGGAAGGCTTGGTGCGCCATAGGCAACGGGATCGATTCCACGAGTTTGTCGCAGTGGCGCCTCCTACTACCGCGCCACAAGCGCCCTAACTAAATAGACAAGGAAATAAACAAATGAAGAGATGGAATATTGCAGAAGTAATAAACCGATTTATAATTCCCTTTACTCGAAAAAAGCAGTAACCTACTCTGTTCATAGTGCTCCTCAACAATGCGTGGAAAGATTTCTCCAGACTTCTGAAGGGTGTGTTAACATTCTTTGGTTCCCTTGATTGCAAAATGATTTTTAATCTTTCGATTATTTGTACCAAACATAGGTGTTCAGTATAAGAACACAACAAAGTGTTTTATTTCAAATGTAAGTAACAATACGATACAACGTTAATCTCGAACTTATAACCCAGTTCTTTATGCTTAATTTTTTTCGAATATTTTTCTTATACTATGGAATGAGTCTCACTCAGTGGTTTACCGCCTCACTCTGGCAAAAAGATACTGTGAGGTGTTGTAGACTTCTCTACACAACAGAAAGTTCTTCTTCGTTTAGGTTTCAAGGACATTGGGCAGAAGATTGTCGTGTTGAACAGGGAGTTCAACTAATTATAGGTTAATGCCTATAATCGTTGTCATGGGGAAGAAATGTAGACCTGAAGGAGATTGAACTTCCTTCGATGTACAAGAGTTGACGCCTATAAGTCCTTGGATTTGACAGACAGCATAATTCCAATTCGATTGGAATCACATCTTTTGTGAGAGCTGGCCATTCAAGTTCCTAAGCAGTAACGTAATGAGGAATGACTTGATTGAAAGTCACTAATAACGGAATCCAGTTCGAACGTAAAGAAATAATCAACAGAACAGAAAACAATAAACAATAACACTGTGCAGTAGGTATTCAACCAGCATCGCATATTTGTGGACATTTCCAAAAAATAAGATGATTTATAGCATCGTTAGTCGGATCCTGACTACCGTTTCGGTCATCCAAACCATCACCACAACTGGCAACCAGTAACTGAAAGAGGTAATACGACAATGCTCCAAGAATAAAACTTATATCGAAAGCTTAAAACTGAAAAAACCCGCAGGGACGAATATCTCGTAACCAGGCGTGATATTAGACAGTATTTAAGACTACTGTTTTGATGTGAGAGGCAGTTTACGCTTCCATGTGAACTCTGTGCAGTCGGTCTCCGCGTAACATACTCAGTGGAAGACTCATAGAAAACGGTAAGTGTGCGATGAAGCTATTCTGTGTTCAACGTGATTGAAATCTTGGTTTGGCATTTCCTCTGTTTGGTCATAGAAGTGTTTGGGTGGGTAAATTTCGGTCAACTTAACCATACCAAGCTCTCATGAAGCTGAAATGCGGCGAAAAGTCAGCTTGTTCTTGAATAAAGAATGAAATAACACCTTTCGTTTGCTCAACAAGAATAAAAAAAAACTAAAAAAGTGTTCTACCACTTAGTAAGCATGCATTGCCGGTAAAAAGAGTCGACATATTCGATGACCATAAGGTGAAGTATTTCATGGCAACCGTAAGGGACATTCCCTTAACACGACGTTCCTCATCGAAAATGACCTCCTCCGTGAAAAGGAGTAAAGACCCCAATGAAACAGTTCTTCCTTGGTACCGATGCTTCCTATTATCCACATGCAATACCTTTTCAGAGGGTTAAATCTGCAATATGTGTTCTGCTGTTTTCTCCTGTCTCAGAGCTGTTTGATGGCTTCATACGAATTTTCCTTGCGCTCCTCAGTAGGACGCGTGCGGCACAGTGGTTGGAGGCGCCACAGCGACACACACGTGGAATTGATCCCTGTGACCATGGCCCACCAAGCTTTCCATCCGCTCGAGGTCTCGAGGTCGGCAAATTGCTACTAGACTTGTCTGGGAGGATAGCAGCACTGGCTCGATACATCGGTAGGCCATCGCGAGTCATTGTAAAGGCCAGATATGCACTCATTGACCACCAACGATGGTTAATGAAGTCGAATGCATGGCGCATCCCTCAGAAATTGATCAACGCCGAGAGCTTTACCCTTTCTATCTTTAATCCTTTATACTGTTCAGTAGGAGTATCACCACTTAGTACTTCCTTCTATCGTTGATGACACATTCATAAAGCCTTGTTATGATGAGGTAACAGAAAGCCCATATGTAACCCGTCAGCCCTTTTAGACTACAATAAGGTCCATATTTTAAAGGAGATCGCGAATGACCCGCTACGCATTTCCATCTACTTTGTTAGAAGCTTTTGACCACATCGACTTGCAAAATACAATTCAAGCAGAAAAACGCACATCCTCGCGCACAATGTGAGAACGACTTCGTCCATGCGGAGCAGGTACAGAGCAGTTCGGAGCACGAGCACAAGAAGGAGCTAACTGTCCAAACTAATTGCGCTTAAGATTAAACTTTACTCAGGATTGCTTCTTTGTGCCTCTAAATCCATACCTGCTAGCTGGAACACGCCACATACTCTGCTAGCCAGTCAGCTTATGATCATTTTCATGATGGCGATACATGAATGATGTGTTGTCTAATGGCTTGTCGACAGCCTATTCACACACCACATCAGTTTTCGTGTTGAAAATGGCTCAATAGCTGTTCATGCATTCTGATACGTGTCGTCTGAAACAATCTACACCTGGCTGTAATGTCGACGACGAACGTCGACCAATCCTTGTACCCTTCAGATGAAACATACAAGGAGCAAAACAGACAACAATTTGCGACTGTTTTTTAAACAAAAGAAGGAAAAAGAATTTTACTCTCACAATGATGCTAAGATATTTGCAAAACTCCTGACCGCAGGGGTCTGCGGTGCGAGAACGAACGCGCTATTGTCCTTTCCGGGGAGTAACGCGTTCACCACCACACCATGCGGGTCCTTCGTTTCGCCTGTCGCTCAGCTAGTTCTATCGTTTTTTTGCTATCAGCAATCACCGATCAACGGGATTGATCTGGAGAGCCCAAATCGGCATTGAATCCAGTACTTTGTTTTCTTTTATAGCATGTCTTTATTTTACTTTCGTTTATAATATGTAGACATAACGAACTGTATCAACGCCCTCATTTTCATTCTGTTACGATAATTTTTACTTTTATAAAGCATTACTTCACCTGTGAGGCTTGTTGTGAGGGCACATTAAGAGACATTCGCCTCACTTTTCTGAGTGCAATATTAATTGGAACTAACACTCGACACGGACCACTGTGACCCATTTCGCGTACTGAAAACCGAAGCGAATAGAAAAAATAACCTAATGTGAACTGGTACGGTTTAAACTTAAGCAACACATTGATATGTGGATTCTTGAAACTCACCAGATAGTGGCGGATTCGGTTGAGTCTTGGCGCAGTGCAAAGGCGTAGAAATGACAAATCCGGCCGAGGTGCCAATCCAAAGCTGTGAAGTAGCGACGGTTACGCACGAAATTCGTAAACATCCCATTTTGTGTTCACGAATAATATCCTCACGACCTGATGCAGATTTGTTGAGAATCTTTATGACGTTAGGAATATAGAAGTATGGGGCTGCAACTCTACTCAAATCATCTTGTCGTCATCTGAATAACAACACTCTCTTATTCTTGGTGGCCCAAGACAAAGTTTTAACCTAGTATTTATGACGTTCTATGAAGCGTTAAAGGTCTTCCACATGTTCATATAGAAAGGGTCACAGATTGGACATATATACTTACAAATATAATATAAAAATCATCAATGCTTGGCTTACCAGCGAGATGAGTGCGTATGCATGCGGCAATACCGAAATGATTCAACACTTTCAACGAGAAAGCATCAACTACATATACGTTTGTTGACCGACGTCCGCAACAGAAGATCACAGAACCGGATGACGTCATCAGTTGAAGATAATCGGACGAGGCGACGATGTCTACCGGTTTCTAAACAGTTGGCGATATGACCATCTACAGATGAGCAGCGAATATCTGGAATCTAGACGCTTCCTATCTATAAATTTTTCCGACTATGAGTATTTTGTGTACTCGCCTCCCATCCACTTCCTTCGGTATCCATAACGTGTATTTGATGAGCGCTAAGCAGCAATAGACGTCGCCCGACTTGACACATTGCCAAAATTGGCCGAGTCAGCGAATGGCTCATAGCGACTGGAGCATCCAGTTCCCATAAACGTTCTGTGATTTTCTTGTTAGCCTAACTCAAAAAGACACTGAAAAAAACGGCTAATTTTAATAGTCTATGGAAAATACATAGCAGTGCGATTAACTCACGGCTAAAATTCTTTAAAGGAGATAATAATGTGATTCAAAAAAGGTGTGCATTTAAAATTCTGTGCAGATAAAAGGCGCAATCAGGTCACTCTTCCAGACAGCATCAAATTCCACACCAATCTCTCGATCACTTGCACCCATGTATGAGTTTTGAGACAGCTACTATTCGGTGGAAACAAACCTGTTGATGTGTGAAATCGCAGAAGCTGCACATTGGTTGGACTGGCGGTGGCAACAAACACATAGCCAGCGGCGCTAGTGATGGCGGTGACCGGATAGGAAAGCCGAACGACTCGTTCACGAGCTCTCGTTCGAATTCTTTCCGTTGAGTTCACGACAAATACTCTGAATAAATGAGCGAGTGAAATCACAGCAGACCAAGAAGACCAAAAGCAATATTCTTCCCAATTTTCGAACATATTTCTATTATAAAAAATAGGATGAAGCATTCGGCGTTGATCGTTTCCCTAAGGAATGCGCCATACGTTCGACTCTACCATCACCAAACAACCATTAGTTTCCTAGTATCGACCATCCACGAAGGTTTTCGAATTTTTTCGTGGAGTTCGGCCACTGCTTGAGAATCTTCTGGACTCTTCTGGACCTTTTAAATAGTCGTCCTTTAACGTTCCGTGTAGATTAGATAAGTTAGCCTGTTTCAGGCTGATCCAGTACTAATTTCCGGACCCCAGACTATGAAAGCAATGGTGAGTCGGAGGCGGAGTTCCAATCAGAGAATGGGTAAGTTGGCCATCCGCGTAATGAATGGCAGCATTATCTCTGCGCTGCCTGCTCCCCAAAACCTTTAATCTTCATTAATCCATACAGTGCGAACAAGACTGTATATAGGCCCGTGTGGCGCAGTGGTCGGAGGCGCCCTACGACACACACAGAGGATCGACCCTAGTGCCCGCGGCCTACCAAGTCTTTCATACCTGCAGGGTCGACAAATTGATACCAGATCTGTTTAGGAGGATAACAGCAATGGCTCGATACATCGATAGGCCACTGCGAGTCATAGTAAATGCCGCATTCAATCACCACCAACGATGCTTAATGATGTTTAATGCATGGGGCATCTCTCAGGGATTGATAAACGCCGACAGCATCTATCCTTTTTGAGGCAGGATATGATGAAGACTGACTCAATGGGGCCCAACTATTACTGTTAGCTTCACTCACTCTCCGTCGTCATTTCCAATCCAGACGGTGATCTGACCAGAACTTGTGTCATCGTCTGACTCCGATGATTCACCGCTGCTAAAAATTACACAAGCCATAAAAGAGTTAGGAAAGAAACGGGATAAAAACAAAAACAATGACGAAAATGTGAGGGAAGGCCGCTGAAACCTCTTTTAAGAAAAACGTTGAAAGTTGCTTCCTACACGTAATCTTTAACGAAAGGTCATGCGCCATGTACTTGGAGAGTAAGCGTGATTTTTAGGACAGCGAAAACAGTAACAATAAATTTAAAAAAGTCTCTCTTTGATTTCTAAAAAAACGATTCTTGACCTATTTCTATCAAAGAGCGTTTCACTTCTGCCAAGATGGTCTAGTGATTTCTGTGACCTCACTTTGCGCTTTCGTTTCCTGAAAAACCGACTGCATTGATGGGAAATCCGTCGGATGTCATAACTCGCCTTGATGGTGACGGTACAGTACACGCCGCTGTCACAGCCGCGTTACCGATTCCGGAACAGCTTTCGATGCATGGATCACCATTTTCGAGTGATAAAATAGCTACCTCAAACAAAGACACCACTAATAAACAATATAATTTTGTTCTATTTTGCTGTTTTCAATGAAACTAAAGCTAAAAAGACCCTGGGATTAATCTTAAGCTGCGGCTTGTCTCACAGAGCTGGTCCAGTCTTTTAGCGCGGAGAAACTACTTTCGAATCTCCGAATACTTTAATGATCTATCTTCAAGATTCAAATCGTCACCAACACAACGCTCGTTTATACTACTCCCTGGCGATCGCCGTCTATTGTGGTTAGGTATATCAGGAATGGTAATGTACTCGAGAGAAAAGTTATGCGAACAGCTACTGCTGGTCTTCTTTCTTGCTGTCGGTACTGTGGAGCTTCTCACAAAAATTCTCTTATCGAGCAAATCAAAAACTTCAAATTCTGCTGCATGGATCACATATATATCGTCATTAGATTCACAGAATTCTGCTTGGAATACCATCCGCTTTTTATTCTAACCTCTGTCAGCAATGCATCAACATTTGATAGCGTCTAAACGAATCCACTTTTACCAGGATCGTGCTGAAAGTGAATCATTTCCACACAAAAAACTTCAGTTTACTTTATCATTAACAAAACAAGCATTATTATCAGAATGCAGTTCTTCTAACCATCCCCGAGCATTCAGTAGACGACGGTATCCGACCGGATGACGTCGTCTTGCCAAAGCTGTCATCACAGCCGCACAGCAATGAATAATGAAGTCGCCCTATAGGAACGAAAACGTACTATACGTTGGTGAAATGTTTCCGTCAAGCTTTAGTCCTGTTTACAGTAAGCATAAAGGATAAAGATAAAGTTTCCGGCGTTGATCGGTCCCTGAGGAATGCACCATGCATTCAACTTCACTAAGCATCGTTAGAAGCTATTCAATGCACATTTGGCGTTTATAATGACTCGCGGTGCTCTACCGATGTGGCGAGCCAATGGTGCTATTCTTCCAGGCAAATCTAGTAACAGTTTTCCAACCTCGAATGGATGGACGTCTTGGTGAGACTGGGGCTTAGGGATCGATCCCATGTGTATTGCAAGGCGCCTCCGACCACTGCGCTACACGTGCTCTTTTTTGAAGAGCCGAAATCCACGAAAAAAACATTGCTCGACGGAAAAGAGTAAGCTTCAAGAAAACGAAAAGCTCCGCCTTAATCATCCTTCCAAATTCAGTTCTTATTCGATTGCTCTCGCCATTTTCCTTCAAAATTGGCTAACGAATAACAAGAAAAGCGAGTGATCCTAACATTTAACAGAATCTTGTGGCTCTCACATCGCTGTTTCGTCGTGTGGCTACAGTCTTTCTCGTACTTTTTGTTGAGCTAAGAAAATATGTGGCTGTTTGGGAAGCATGTCTTCTACATATTTTCAACTACAGTACTTTATCCATTCATTAACAGCGTTTAGGACCATAAAAGTTTAAACTGGTAAAAGAAAACTGAAGAAAACTTCAATTATTATTCCTCATTCAACTTTTTTCACAAAAATTCCTTGAAACCTTGAGACAAACCTGCCCACTGAACTTATCGCTAGCACAGAGCCAAATATAAGGTGTCGAATCCGGTCGTTTGCCCGGAACAACGGTAGCAGCGCAAAGCTTAAGAACTGTGGGTAAAATGATCAGACGAAACAAATAAATGGTCAAAAATAGAACAAAAGCGAATCGATTGTTCGATATGGTTACGGTAGTCTCATCCTCAAAAATTCTACCTGTAATCCAGGCCTCGTTTGATGCGCAATCACAGATTTCAATTGAGCCGGAGGTGCTGAGATCTGCTGATTGACTGAAAAAACAGTTTATTTTTACAGATCCGAAGTTTTTTTTATCAAGACCGGAAGAAGTTTCGTTTCGCAGGGACTAGTTTTAAAAAGACGGCATCAACGCTATTCACTACATCGAATAGCCGATGTAACAGCTTCCTTATTCTTTTTCTTTCTGCCTAAACCTTTACGACTACCAACCGATTGGTTTCAATGAAGAACTGAAATAAAAGACATTAACTAGAGACAAACTAAATTTTCTTTATTATACCGACTCCGGTCGGTCAGTCAATTAACAGCAGGAATCGCTGCCGACCTGGAAGAATCTTTATCGAACAGCGAGAGATTTCCAACTCACTAGGGTTTGCCTACAATGATGACCAAAAAATCTCTTAGGCATTCCCCGCATGAGGTTGGCGGAAGAAAATGTGATCGGACAGGATTCAAAATGCTACTGAGAAGAAAAGTGGACAGTCTTAAACATCAGCCTTTCCCCTACATGAACACCACTTCATCTGTAAATGATGGAAGCAATGCAAAGTAAAGAATGGTTGAAGTACTGGACATGCGTCATGGACCATCTAATCAATAAGCACAACACGAACTAAACTCACTAAGAGCCGCCTTTGACTCACGAAATGCCGTCTCCCACACAGCTCGTTGTTCAGCACTTCCGAACTCTAACGGAACAGTCTCCAGTCCATTTCTGAAACAAAAACCGTAAGAAATCGGCAAGTTTTCGGGGAATTTGTTAAAACTGTCCACAGCAGATGTCCAGTTAGAAATCAATCACATTGGCTGAGCCAAGCCAGAATCTATGCTAACTAATACATAAGCACTCAAACATGCTAACGTTGTGGCGACGGCAAGATGTACGGTGGTCAGATCAGGATTTGAGAGCATCTGTTCATTGAGCGATCGCAAGCGAAGCGTGTTCTCAGTGTCCATCTCCTCCAGTATACTCAAAAGTTTCTGAAAAAAAAAGCTACTAGTTTTATTATGTTTAACGTTTTGTTTTTTGTTGTGGCAAAAAGATCAATAGAAATAGCTGAGAGACGTGCGAAACAAAGGACCCGCATGGTGTGGTGGTGAACGCGTTACTCCCCGGAAAGGATAATAGCGCGTTCGTTCCCCACCATAGACACCTGCGATCCAGAGTTTTGCAAATATCTCAGCAACGTTGTGGTTCTACTAGTTTTATTACAATTGTGGAACTGCACAGTTCCCATAAGAAACCGCTTGAGCCTTCCTTAGATCTACAGCTTAAATCGACTATTCTGAAAGAACCAAAAAGACTATCTATGTTGTAGGAAGTGTCATGAGACTGTCAACTTTACCTCTAACTTGTTCCTTTTCGCACTTTTTTTTGGAAGAAGCCTGACTCTAGAGAACTATAGGGCTTTTCAAAATCAAGAAGTGAAAAAAACGGTAGATAGCGCATAATACCATGTCATGAAAACTGTAGTAGGCAGTGAATAAAAGATTAAACGCTTTGATTTCGACTGCATCATCAGCTGAACCATCAAGTTGGTTCAATGCCGATTTGTTCTTCCCAGATGAATCCCGTTGGAGGGTGATTGCTGATGGCATTGGTAGACAGAAAACTAGCTGTGATAAAGGACAGATTGTTTTATTCACTTGTTTTTTCCATACCTCTTTGTTTCCTTTGATGAGATTTGCTAGCTCAATAACCTTTCGAACTACTTTCTGATCTTCACGTACAACGTCGATAGTCTGCTCCGTATCTTGAAGTATTGATAGTGTATCTATAATATCGATTTCAGACAGAAGCACTTAGCAGTGTGAATCGACCACAGCTGTAAAAACTTCGCCGAATGGAATAATTTGTGGTTTTTTCTATTAAATGGACTGCTAATGATCATTTTAATATAATATGGAAGATAGTTCGAATGAGTTACGTGAAACGCTCAATAATAGAAGGCAATTCCATGTCAACAACGTGAAATATTCTGTTCAACAAATCAGTAGATGAACTTCCGCACTTGTATCCATGCCTCTGTATGTGTTGTGTGTGTGTGTGTGTGTCCATGCGCGAGTGCCTGCCTACCTGCGTATATATATATATATATATATATATATATATATATATATATATATACATGTAAGCCTGTGTGTTTTTTATGAGAATTTATGTGTTAGCATATTTATTTGTGTGTTGATGTGTGTAAGTGTCTCTATGTGTGTATGAGTTGTTTATCGTACACATCGTTTGATTTAAATAAACCATAGAAAGCAACAATAGAGTGTCCTGCAACACACATGGTCATTGGTTCGATCCCACGCTCATTAAGCCTTTTATCCCTCTCGAGTAAACAAATTGCTAGCAACTTGTCTGGAGAGTGGCGGCACTGATTTGATACTCGGCAATTCACCGTGAACCATTGTAGATGCCATTATGCACTCATTCATCGCTAATGACGTCTAGTGAAGTCGAATGGGTCGCACATTCCACAAGCGTTGATGAACACCGAAACCTTTATCTTTTCTCCTTTACTTTCTTTGGGGCATTTCGACGAAGATGATCTACGGTAGGCTAGGCGTGAGCTATAAATGTAAGGCACAAAGATGTCATATGGCCATTGAATCTTACAAGGAACATGTTTATAAACAACTGAACAGCCCCTGAGCAAATCTAACTAGGTCTGGCCAGATTAGGAGGTTGGTATCGTTAGCAATCTGACACTGCAACAAATTAACCTTTGTTTGCAAACGGAAGAACGACAAAGAAAGTGGAAATATCGTTGCTACACAGACATTCTCACTCCAGATCAAATGGATCAGTTCATCGCAGAATCTTAAGAAAATCTCAGAACATTGCAGATACTAACGGTCGGGCGCGTGTAGCGTATTGGTTGTAGGTACCCTTATACATCCTACACGTAGTGGTTTAATCCCGTATCGGAGCTTCCATTCCTCTGGGCACGGGTAATTTGTACCAGACATGTAAGAGAGAATAGCATCATTGAAATAATACATTCGCGAGCTACAACAAATCATTGTAGAGATGAGATATGCATCATTAATTCATCTTTAATGATTTTCGTACAGGGTGTGGGTAGCACGCTGGTGGTGATGCCGGTTATCACGAGCTCGGTGCTGGTTCGATCCCGCACTCACCAAGCTTCTCATCTCTGCGGTGTCGGGAAATTGGCGACGGACTCTTTAGGGGAAAAACTAGTCTCTGCAATCGAATTGGGAACCCTCTACCCGGGCTATCTCAGGACTCCAGTGAGAACTGACTCGACCAACATTCTACGACATTTAACATGAAATGAGACTCCTCAACCAGCAGCCAAGGTCACGCGTAAAAGTTTAGATAATTTAGTGGATGATGAATGCAAGGAAACGAATCGAACATAAAGAGTGCTGGCTTCCGCACAGAAGATGTCAAAACGGGAGTATGAAATAAAACAAAGGAAATAATGACGGTTGAGTGAAGTCGAATGCATGGTGCATCCCTCAGGGATTGTTATCAACGCCAAGAACTTTATCCCTTATCTCTCACACTAGTGCTTGGTTAGTGCTCGCCCAGACGATAGTCAGACATTTTGACACTGTTGCTCTTCAGACGGATTTCTACACGAACACACTAAAAACAAAATAGAACGGTCGCCCTGCTTTGCATGTAAGAAAGTCACTAGGAACCCATGGTCTGAGCCATTGATGAGAAGTGAAACACCACACCATTCAAATTTCATCCTGATAAGGTGAGTTGCAGGCAGGAAACTCGGCTCAGACTCTCAAAAGGGTCTACGATTGCCAGTGGTAGCGAAAAAAATAGACTTAGCACGGCTACCTTAGAATTTTAAAGAATGCTAATACAAAGCATCCTTTACCACTCTAGTGCAAAAGATTTTGAAGCGTTAGACGCACTAACTGAGGAGCCCGACCATCTCTATGAAAAAAGGTCGCATGAAAACAAAACGAATGGAAGACATGCTAAGTTCAGCGCAAAAATGATGATAGGTTACCTAAATATCTAAATAACTAGGCAGCATGCAAAAATCACACTGTTACCTCTCTTGAGTAATTCTTTCTAACAAAACGTTGACAAGACAAGATGATTAGCACCTTTAGCGATTTCGACATCGTCCAGCGAGATCTTAATGATCAGTTTGAAGCGATTATTGTCCAGAAAGTCGACCGATTGTACTCTAAAGAAAACTCGACAACACTCGACTAACTCACACTCATGAGTTATGCTTGCAGTAGACGAATTTTCACGTACATGAGTTTGGTGTTTCGTGTCGAATTCTTTCGTCGTACACTGGTGAGGACGAGTTGATCGCTTAGTGTGAAAACACAACGTTGCCGTTTCTCATCGCCACGGCATCGCATCTGGACCATATCGTAGCGGACGAGATTACGACCGGTTGAAACCAACTGTGATCATTTTATTAGTATGCTATTTAGTCGTTCAATAAAGAGTAATAATGGATAATTTTTCGCTGTTCGATGAACTCAGTTTCTGAGCAATTAAGCGCTAAAGTGTACTGAAGCGAAACAGATTCCAACCCTCAGGATATCTTGTAGTCCAAAATTCGTAATAATCAAAATACTTCAAGTAATTAGCAAAATAAATACAATACTACTACAGATGATATGTTTGAAGAATTTGAATATTTTATGGGATAGAAAGACTAGAAGTGTGCTCTGAGGAAGATGAAGATGTCAAAACGTTTGCCGAATGAAGTTATTTTGTCAACCTCGTGTTAACCCATGAAAGAAGATCATTCATACTGAGGTTAGAGGAAAGCCGATTTGTGTTGTATGTTCACACTTTGTACTAGCTGATAACAATGCCGTTTTCTGCATGATGTGATGATTATCCGGAAAAAACATGTTTTTATCCCCATGACCGACTTTCTTTTGACCTCGGCATTGATTGATAATTCGCTGTTTTTCTTCAACAAGCAGACACGAGGTTGTTATTATAGAATTTATTAGGATACTATAGCCGACTCTTCGGCGGTTTCGCCTTCTTCAGAGCCTGTAAAGGTCAAATTGAGATGCGATCTACCCAGCCAAACAATTTCATAACCCCAGCAGATAAAACTTAACAAATAAATTTGTATTCGCATAAGAAACAGCTTCATCTGAACACCTACCGCTTATTTGTTGTAAGTATTCCAGTTAGTTGATGGATAGCAGCCGCACAGAGTAATACATGGGCGAGGACTGTGTCTGTGTCAGGTCACTGGATTAGCCTGAGGTATGGCTCCAGGTCGAGCGTGATGACAAGACATTCCTCCTTGCGGTTCATTTTTGAATTTTTGGCATTGATCCAAATGGCTTCAAGAGTTTTACGCGCTGATGTTTTCGATTCCTGCGTAAAGATAGCGACTCCTACTTTAAAATCTTCTCCATTGTGTTCCTGCATCCTATGCGCACCTAGTGGAGTGTTTGGTTTTAATTTAGATTTACCGACTAAGTGTTCTTTTATGTGGACGCAGAGCGGTCTACCTGTTTCGCCAACGTATTCGTCCCCGCACGTTTTACGAAAGATCAAGTAGACTGTACCCGAACTCATGCAATCACCATCTCTACCATTAGGGCAAACTATGCAGTTTTTCGTTATGCATAGACAGACGGTCATATAGGCGGTTGCAAATTAGCTGGCGCCTTGGAGTGTTCAATGGTAGTTCTGTCACTCTTACGGAATTCTCTAGACCGGCCCTAATTAAGCAACGTTTTATAGCAACATTTATTTCGTTTGAAATAAAGGGCAAGAGGAACGGAGTCTTGTTCTCGATAGAATTATCGCTCTCGGGCGTGGGATTTCCTCGATGCCTATGCCGAGAAGCTACAGTTTCATAACCATTTGAAACGGCTATTTGGCACGCCAGTTTCGACGATTCTTCTCTCTCATCTCTACCTGTGCACACGATGGCAGCGGTTCGAAACATATTTCTTATAAGCGCCCTTTTAGTGTGTGAGGGATGAGAAGAGAGGTAATGAACCACTATATTCTTACTGCTTGGCTTTCGATACCATTTTGTGTTGTAGCCGTTTTCGGATAGGTTGATTTGAACGTTTAGAAATGGAAGCCAGTTTTCTTTCAGGTTCTCACGGGTGAATTTTATGTACTCTGACTGCTCGTCCAATAACTCAAAGCATTTGTCCATCTCCTCTTGTGTGGAGCAGATGACAAAACAATCAACTATATGCCTACAGTAGAGTAATGGCCTGAGATCGATTACTGGTGCTTCCACTTTAGACATTAAGGCAATGGCAAAGGTTGGTGCCAGTCGCTGTCCAATTGCCAACCCTCTCATTTGTGCGTAATACCTCCCGGACCATCTGAAGATCGAGTAGTTTAAACAAACCTTTAGGAGGACCATAAGTTCCCGAATCGAAAAGCCATACATGTTAATTGCTCCTTCATGTTGCTCAAGAAGCTCGCGGATGGCTTGCATTGCGGAGTCGTTCGACACGTTAGTGTAAAGGGCGGTAACGTCGAACGACTCCATAACTTACGCGCTTTTGGGACGTGCGTTGCGCAGACGGTCTGTGAACATCTGGGTGTTCGTGAGATGGGCTGGTATGTGCTTAAGCAACTGGTTGAGGATTAGATTTAATTTTTTTTGTTTTTTATCATCGGACAATCACTATTATAAACAACAGCTTTCCTGCACAAAAGAGCATCCCCGTGAGGAATTGTCTTATTGGAGCGGTGCTAAAGAACCTATTCGTTACCAAGACGTCGAAACGTTATCCGAATAAAGTCTGTTTTGTCAACCTCGTGTTATCTCATCAATGAAAGAAGGTACATTAAAAATGTGCGTTTGAAGCAGTTTTCCCTACAATTTTCTCTTTGTACTATGTTCTTTTAGCTCAGAAAGGTTACAAAGGTCTCTTAAACGCTCCCCGTTTCTTACTCTATGAAAAAAAATGAGCCTTTCGACATCACTTTCTCTAAAAATCTTCATCAATCAAGGTGAACCATGCTTTCCGTATTCTGAACTCTGAGAACTGCAAGCAGACTTGTTTGCCAATTACGATCCACAAAGTGCGGTGATTCCACGTGACCTCCGCTTTCCCGAGATTCCGTAGTGAATGGACTCGATCAGAACACGGCAGTATTCACAGAAAAATTCCCACGTTGTTACGGAACCCACACCCAAAAAGTTCCAAGATATTCATGGAAGATGAATGCAAGGAATACTGTGCTCCGCAAAGCAGATGTGAAGGCGGATCATGTAGAAAAATGCAAGGCAGTATAAGGAAGGATGTTTTTTAAAAGTGCTGTTTCGTTGCGAGCAGGGATTTCTTTTGATAAAAATTACGTCCACTCTGATACTTGAAAATGCGAAAATGCAAAAGTCTGTCTCACTAATTTAGATCAATGACGGTTTTCTTCAGAAAGGAAAATTGTAGACCAAATGAATCCCTAAGCCACTTAATTACTAAATAAATGAAACCTAAATTCATAAACGAAAAAGGTTTTTGCCCAGCAAAAACTCACGTCATCGAGGCCGTCGACGATCGCCTCGATCTCCCGAAGTCGTTGTTCCATTTGTTCATTCGCTTCTTTGTGTTGATTGATGGCGACCTGAATTTCTATTAAAACAATCAAGAGGAAAAAGAAATTTTCAGATCTAATCCTTTATCATTTAAAAAAGCAAACATCACGTCGATCATAATTAGCATTGTTTTCCAAAAAACACCCAATAAGTAGCATATTTCTGTATTTGTATTTATCAATTGTAGTTGTATAAATGGCTGCGTGTGGCGCAGTGGTCGGAGGCGCCCTACGACACACACGTGGAATCTATCCCCGCCACCATGTCCCACCAAGCTCTCCATACCTTTATGGTCGACAAATTGGTACTAAACTTCTCTGGGAGGATATCAGCACTGGCTCGATACATCGGTAGGTCACCGCGAGTCATTGTAAAGGCCATATATGCATTCAATTACCTCCAAACAATGCTCAATGAAGTGGAATGTATGGCGCATCCTTCAGGGATTAATCAACGCCGAGAGCTTTATCTTTTTCGTTTATCAATTTAAGTATAGAAATAGGTTTAAACAAGAACTGAGACCGGGTGGACAACCTCATAACGACCCATGGAAGCTCAGTTCTACTCGTGGGAAGAAGGTTTACCTTAATTACGTTTCATTTTAAAGTCATCTTATGCCACAATGGTACTTTCTAAAGCTTTTCACAAGTTTTCCGTGAACTTTGTGTTGATGTTAATAGGATCTTATTGGCATTCGCCAAACAGTCGATAAGTAATAATTACTGACCGCAAGGTTATGGATATGCCTTTGAGCTCTCAGCAGCACTTCGTGATCGGCATGTTCAGCAGGAGTGTGTTTGATGAGCTGCTTCACCAGTAATTCATATCTGTAAAGATCGTAATGCATGGAGATCCGATTCTGTAGAAGTTGTCCGTAGATGTGTCGCGCCACATCGCTCTGCACTGTTAGCTACCGTACCTGGGAACTCTCTGAATAGGTGAAATTAGTAGCGAGTCGAGATCGAGTTTGTTACGATGATCTCTACAACATCTCTGAAATATCGGATAAGAAATATAGAAAAATCGAAGTAGCAAACAGATATTGACGTCCATTTAGTTGGTAATGATGGCCCATTGAAATTTGTGAAGAATAAAAAATAACTGCTGTAAACTGGAGAATATGAACGCATTCTCTACGCAAAACCGCTCATGCTCCAAAGAATCCCAAACTTGCCATTGAAACCAAAATGAGCGCAGTTAGAACCAGTATTCGAGACTATCGTCACAGAAATCAAGTACCTGGCCGAAACATTATTCTCGATACACAACGGCCGATAGTTTTCGGCGCTCAAACCCTAGAGAAGCCCTTACAAGGCTAGCTCCTAAACACAGTGCTCTAAAGGATAAAGGATAAAGCCCTGAGCGTTGATCAATCCCTTAGGAATATGTCAAGCATTCGACTTCATTAAGTATCGTTGGAGGTGATTGAATGCATATTTGGCCTTTACAATGACTCGCGGTGGCCTAGCGATGTATCGAGCCAGTGCTACTATCTTCTCAGACAAGTCTGGCACCAATTTACCGACTCCGGAGGGATGGAAGGCTTGGTGGGCCATAGACGCAGGAATCGATTCTACATGTGTCGCAGTGGCCGCTCCAACCACTGCGCCACACGCGCCCTTAGCACGGCACGAACGAAGAAATACTTATCAAAAATATGTATCGTACGGCTAAAAATATGTGTACAGGAGAAGAGGAAAGGAAGGAACCGCGAAACCTGGCACGAAAAATTGCCATTTCCAATGGCTACGAAGTAGAAGCCACTCGGGTTAGAGGAAAACGTTGGGTAGTTTCCCAAATAATATTTCAGACGAAAGTAGGATCCCCTTTAAGCTGCCCTTCATATCAAATGAAGTAAGTCACGCCATTAAAAAGTGCTTACATTTCATTTCCTACATTTCGTTTATTTTCGGACGAAATTCTCCGCATACTTAATCACTACCAAAAACGAAAAAGAAGCTCCAACCTCACAAACCAACGAAAATGTGGTATGCGCCAGGTTAGAGAGCTTTTGAATTCAAAATCTATTAGACTTTCTATTAGTGATGAAGGCGGAGAATTTGTAGTTCTTCCTAGTCATTTGGATATTAGGATAACAGAGAAGCACCTCAGTGATGTTTCTCTCTATCGAACATCCTCTGAAAAGGAATACAGAAATCAATACCGAAAATTGAATCAAGAATGGGTCAGCATGGCAAAGGCCGCGGGTTTAGCACCTTCAGTTATTTCTCGACTTAAGAACAAACACCCGATTTGGCTTGTCCTTTACTTGCTTATTAAAACACATAAGCTTACTTCAACTGATGATATTACATCAACGAACCCATCATCATACAAAGTTAGACCTATCATCAGTTGTATAGGCGGGCCAACGGATAGAATAACGTGGTTCCTAAACCTTATCCTAACCCAGCTGCTAAAATTCATCCCAAACTATCTACCTAACACCAAAATATTTCTAGATCACCCAAGGCTCGCGCAACCAAACAGCACGCATATAATCGAGTCATTCGATGTTAGTTCACTTTATACCAACGTGTCCAATGACTCCGCAATGCAAGCCATTCTCGAGTTGCTCGTAGAGCATGAAAAGAAAATAAAAATGCACGGCTTGTCAATTGCGCAACTAATGACCCTCTTAAAACAGTGTCTTAGTTGTTCAATCTTTAGGTGGTCTGGAAAATATTTTGCACAAATTAGAGGGTTGGCCATGGAACAACGTTTAGCGCCGAGCCTTGCCGTCGCTTTCATGTCTAAGGTGGAGGCTCCAGTTCTCGATCACCGACCCTTACTCTACTGTCGATACATAGACGACTGCTTCATCGTCTGTTCCACACAAGAACAGATGCATGAGTGCTTTGAATTATTAAACCGACAGTCAGAGTATATAAAATTTACACGAGAAAAACCTACCGAGAACTGGCTTCCATTCTTAAACATCCAAATAAAGCTCTCAGTAAGTGGCTATTTAACAAAATGGTATCGCAAGCCAAGTAGTCCTCTCCTCTCATCCTTCACACATGAAAAAAGCACTTATCAAAAATATGTATCGTACGGCTAAAAATGTATGTACAGGAGAAGAGGAAAGGAAGGAATCGCGAAGCCTGGCACGAAAAATTGCCATCTCCAATGGCTACGAAGCAGAAGCCACTCGGGTTAGAGGAAAACATTGGGTAGCTTCCCAAATAATATTACAGACGAAAGTAGGATCCCCTTTAAGCTGCCCTTCATATCAAATGAAATAAGTCACGCCATTAAAAAGTGCTTAAAAAAAAGTGGTCTTGAAAATTATGTAACGATTGTTGACATCCCACCCAATACCCTACGCCGCCAGTTAGTTCGAAACCGTCTCTATGATCGTTTGTGCATCTCAGAAAACTGTATGATCTGTCCTAACGGGAGAGACGGGGATTGCATGAGTTTAGGTATAATATACTTGATCTCATGTAATGCATGCGGCGAGGAATATATCGGGGAAACGGGTAGACCACTTTGTGTCCGCATAAAAGAACATCTAGATGGAAGAGCTGAAATCCGTTTAAACACCCCTCTAGGTACGCATAGGGCACAAAAGCACAACGGCGATGATTTTGAAGTGAATGTGCGGATCCTAGCGCAGGAATCAAAAACATCAACGCGCAAAACTCTTGAGGCGTTTTGGATAAATTTCAAAAATCCAAAGATGAACCGGAAGGACGAATTCCTCACTATCACGCGTGACCTGGCGCCCTATTTCAAAATGATATTTTGACCCCGGGGCGTGTCTTGCTCGCGTGAACTACGTGTGGGCCAGTCCCGCACGTAACATCACGGTGAGTGACCTTTCTGTTCAATATGGCGTCTATTTGAAAGTTTGATCTTCATTAATACTTTAACCTTCTTTTCCACCGAATAATAAAAAGTATTCTAACATAAAGTACGTCCAGGCTCTGAGGAAGGCGAAGTCGCCGAAACGTCAGCCATCGTTCAATAACATCAAAAAAAAACAACGACAGCAACAGCGACAACGAAGATACCTCGAGTCAGCTTAAGAAGATCAGTTTATAAGATCTCATAAATAAATATATCAACTATCTATGCCGAGGTTCATAGAAAGTCGGTCTTTCGAGTTATTAAGAAAATGAAACAGTACCGAAAATGCGGAGTAGGACGCATTTGGAATGGGAACCGTCCTGGTGATTTCCTGTTCGTAACATGTCTCTTCCATGAAGTTGGTTTTTTTGGGAAAAAAAGATCATAGCCGGTCATGTGATTAGACTCAAATGGAAAGCGATCGCATCAGACAGCAGAATACAGTGCCTCTTTGAAGCCTTCATAGCACCAACCTTCACTAATGGAATCCGATATTCATCTATTGCCTTTGATGAATCTATTCGACCACGGGTTAACAAATAATTCCATTGCCAAAGAAAGGATAAAACAAGTTACGTCTGACGTAGAAATTCTTGATGAAATTCTCCTTTCAAGTGAGCAGCAATCATTGAAGAAACAACCAAGAAAGGCATCAAAAACGATTACAAATGGAATGGAGAATTCTCTGGTGCCCGTGCAGGCAGGATAGATGAACCAAGTCGACAAGGATTTTTTATTGCATAACCATCATATATAAAGCATGACGTCATTGTTCATATTGATTTTTAGCTTTTGAACTTACATTGTAGTATTTCTCGAATGATGGCTTTCCACGAGCCTGAGTAATTGCAGCTTTAGCATATTTGAAATTGTCGACGAACGAAATATAGGTGTCCACCATCGATTGTTTAGCAAACTGTAAAATCAATACGCATCTATTCTTCTGCCAAAATAGGTACTCCACTACAGCTCGTCTCACTTCTTTTCTCATCAATCGCGGTAATTCCAGCGCTACGCGCTATTCAAAAAATGTTTTAACACTTTGCAAATTTGGTGTTTCATCTTTGTTTTTAAGCAACTAATAATATTTCTGTCCAGTAGACTAATATAAGGCGATCAGCAAACCCATAGAAGTTCGAAACACAATAAAGTCAATCCGTTTTTCACACTTCTGCGTGAAAAAACAAATGATAAGATTTTTTCTTTGTTTTCAATTTTATGTTATCCATGACCACATCTAATGTGCGGAACCAACAGTTCCTTCATTCGACTCGTTTTCTCGCATTCGTCATCCACGATGGTCTCGGGACCCTTTTCCGTGCGTAGACTTGGCTGCTATTTGACGATACTCCCTTCTTCACGAACGTTGTTGAATGATGGTCGAGCTGATTCTTCCTGGAATTCTGACAGAGCCAGGCTAGAGCGCTCCCTCGTAGATTAGAGAGGGTGGGCTTTTCTCAAGCAAGTATGGTACCTGTTTCCCCTTAGAGTAGTCAGCTGCTTGATGAGCGTGGTGCAAGGTCGAGCCAGCACAGTACTCGTGATGAATGGTATCGCAATCACTGCGCTAACTAACGCCCTCCAGTTGGTGCGATTCATTATCGTGTCATCATTTTATGCGATTCTTTTCGTTGGTCAGCGATATGAAATGCTAAATATCGTAAAACACTCCTTATGGGCTCGAATTCCCATCCTTTTAGATCATTTCAAAATAAGGACTGGTAAAAGAGAAAATGATAAAACTCATGGAGTTGATTAATCCCTGAGGAATGCGCCGTGCATTCGCCTACACTAAGCATCGTTAGAGGTGAATGAATGTATGTCCGACCTATACAAAAACTCACAATGGTCTACTGGTGTATCGAATCAATGCTACTACCCTATCAGATAGGTCTGGTACCAATTTACTGACCTCGGAGGGATGGAAGGCTTGGTGAGCGTGGGGCTTTGGGTGGAACCCATTTGAGTACAAGATACCTCTAATCACTGCGCTACACGCCCCTTATGAGGACTGGTTTCTTCGATGATTACGTTTCATAATTCCTTTTATGCAAAAAAACTGCTGTTAAAATGGAACCCGCTTTGTTCAGTGCCGTCGATAAGCGAAAATGGTTTTCAAAAGCGTAAAAAATACCCCCACTTCCCATATTTTTTCTCACCAAGTGAAAAATTGAATTAAGTCTTCATTCATTATTTATTGAGGAAGCAGAGAGCGATTATGCACGATGACCTTTCTACTTTATCTTTTTGTCTTCTCTCGTTCTAAAAAACCTTTAGCTCCTCCGACTTACATGGGAGAGCATCACGTCACCAATAACGCTGTCCTTATTCCATTCCTCTATCCGTGAGCTCAACGCCGCAAGCAGAACCTGAACAGAAAAGTAAGAGAAACTTTCATCATGAATGAAACCGGCTATTGACTGATTGATTGATTAGCTTCCATGCCTGATGATGTGCTAACACCTCTGGTACTTTGTAGAAAATCTTATCCGCAAGGCCTGGCTCAATAAGTGTGCATTCAAGTGGTTGACGTAGAGGTCGCATGTATTTCTAAATAGAAAAAATTCCGAAAAAAAGTGGTTTACAAGGGTAGAATCAAAGTGCTTTCCCAACTAACTTTTGAAAAAAATGAGGACTATTTCTTAGCTGTTCACGAAGAAATTTTATAGCATCGCAAAGAAAGTAGTGTGCATTCTATATGTATTAATTATAAAGGCACTAAAATGGTAAAAAGTAAAGCACTTAAGCCTTCTCTCCTACCGTCACTAAGAACTCCAACCCTTCAACAAATGACTTTTCCGTGTCGTATAGTTCACGAGCGGCCAAATTTCGTACACTAAAATTCGGAAAGAAATTTATTCTAGAATAAAACATCGCTTTCGTGAATAAATTACTCAAGCAGAGCCCATAGTTCATAAATTCCCTCTGGACTTCATGACGTGTGTCGTGGTATTTAGTCGTGAGTTCGTGAGGTTACGATGCTTGGGTGACGGATCGGGGAAAAAAAGGTCAAAGGCGTTCTAAAAACGGCCATCTATTTGCGTTCTAAAAAAACTGAGTCAAGAAATAGGATCTCCTCTCCATTGCTTGGGTTAAAATACACGTTTTTATGCATATAGTTGTATTGACGCCACACGTACATGGGAAACGGATTCTGGTCACTGGTGAGTACATCCCTTCTCAAACTCAGAGTTGAACTCCGGTGAGCTGTTGTTTGGCCAAAAACAGGAAAATTGGAAGCTTCACAGGACAAGTGTGATAACCTTCACTTCACTCCAGTAAACAATCCATTTCGTTATGCTGTCTGTGATAAGAAGCGTTTACTCCTATATCATTATCTCGACTCTTTTGACGAGTGACGAGACATAATTTGCGCAGGTGAGAGCTCACGCTATAAGTTGAATGCAGAAATGTAAAGAAGGTTGTGTTAAAAGTCCTGAATGAAGCGATACCAAAGTCTTAAGCAATCTTTATCACGTTTCGAAAGCGGAAACTCTCAAAAGCAACTGTACTACGTTTACGATCAAATCCTCACCTATAGTGCTTCCGAAGACTAGCACGAGAGCGCTTTTTCCAGAGCAGAATATCGGCCTGTAGTAGCGAATCTTCCATTCGACATTCTTCACCGGCCGACTCCGAAAAGCCATACGGACGCCTGAAATCGTTCTCGACCTACATCTTTTAATGTCATGTCTCGGAATCAATAATCTCGAGAACAACCTAAACATTTTTTCGGCAAATATTTTCCTAGTATCTTTTTTCATCGCTTGGTGCATTGTGGTGCTTTGTCAATTAAGCGAAGCACATTATAACTTCAATGATGCTGAGATATTTGCAAAACTCCGGACCGCAGGTGTATGCGGTGGGGAACGAACGCGCTATTGTCCTTTCCGGGGAGTAGCGCGTTCACCACCACACCACGCGGGTCCTTCGTTTCGCCTGTCTCTCAGCTAGTTCTAACGATATTTTGCCATCAGCAATCACTCGCCAGTGGGATTGATCTGGGTGGCCCAAATCGGCAACGAACCCAGTTAAGCTGAGGCCGCAGTTATAATCACAATTATTTCACAACGTTTTCTTTATTTATTTCAGTTTCAGTTATATTTCACAATGTATACCCTGCCGTTAAAAAGAGTAGGCAGTAAATAATAAGTTAAAATCGAAGCACTTTAGTTAATGAGTTGGCTTTTTAGGCAATGGGGATGGTTATGAATGGTTGGAGTTTGGATGTATTTGTTCTGCTACACCGTCTTCACTCACTATATCGGCCATGGCATTAGCGGTCTCCGTAGGAATTACGGCTCTCATGAAAGGATAGTATTCATAAGGTCGAAAATCTTCCTTCGATGAACAAGCACCGTCGAATGTTTGCCTTAAGGAAATGAAGTCACGATGGATCTTCAAACCACAATCAGAAATCTTACGCTGAGAGAACAAGTTTAAGGATGACGGTTGCAAAACAATAGCAGAAATGGAGAAAGTGTAGGGATTCCTGTAAAGTGTGAGAACTAAACATCTAAAAAACGAGAAATCACAGCGAATGAATTTACGCTAAGATTGCATTATTATATTGTTAAGACAAAAACGTTTCCTTCGAATGTTGTCACAACATTCAAAATTCGTCGACGCTTCTGTCTTTGTGTCACAGAAGATTTCATATTAATAACAAATAGTAAAAAACCCTCCCAACGGTTTACCGCCTCATCGTGGCTGGGAGGTGTTCCCGGGTGTCGGACTACGATGTAGAGCGAGAGATTTATTCCTTGGCAGGGTCCCCCAAGCTGAGAAGGAGTCCGGCGTTTCCATCACGAAGCCTAGCTAAGAGTAAACCAATGCCAGGATCCACTACCTTCCTAGTATAAAAGTCGCATGGTGGCAAATCTCCCTCTGATCCGCAAGGACTGCGACTGCCTGTGGTGGTGAAGTGGTGAAGAGCTGGAGCAGACTTTGGCCAGGCTGACCTCGGGATTCCAGGGAACCACAATGGCTGAACCAGCAATTCTTCCAAAAGTGGACAATATCCTGGGGCCCGCACAACCAGTGAAGAAGGGTCATTCAAGTACAAAGTGAGTAAGTAGGTAATCAACGACCAGTAAGACTGTGTTAATGTTAAAAAAGAGTGACCCCGATATTGGCAACGATCACCCAATCTGCTTTCCTTCACAAGCTCCTGGCTCGATTTCTTCACTAATGCTCAACAGTACTGACAGAGGAATGCTAGGAGGCCCTTGTAGGCAGGCGTAATTTCGAAAAGAATTCAAGGAATAGATCGCACAATAAAAGAACCTACCGAAGTATCTTGAAAGTGCAAAAGATCGCTCTGTCTCACTTCCATCGATTGGTAGAAAGCCTTTGACTCAGCTGAGATAGGAGCAGTCATGGCAGCTCTGGACAGCTAGAGAATTCCTACTCAATGTATAAAGATTCTTCTTGAGCTATAGTTCGCAGCCAGGATAATGCCATTGTACAATGATATTAACATCTGTGTAAAAAGATGGGACAGGAAAGTCTATATCTATCCAAAAATATTTGCCCTCATCCTCAAGAACATCATGCAAACATTGGATGGAATAGGACAACAAATCCATGGTTGGCAGTTACACTACCTTCGTTTTAGTGATGACATCGTTCTTATAACACCAAGCATTAGCCCCGCAGAACGAAGATTAGCCGACTTTAATAAAGGCTGTGAAAAGACTAGACCTCGATTAAATCGCGCAAAAACAATGCTCATGAGGAATATGCCCTAATGCGTCGGAAACTTGTTCGGTAGGCGGAATGAAAGGTTCCATACTGCGCAAATGGAAAAGGTGATCCGAAGCTCCGATATACGTATTTTTGTTGAGCAAACGCGAGGTGTTACTATTCTTTGTTCACGATTAAGCTGACGTTTCGGCGAATTTCGCCTTCTTCAGAGCCGCTTTCTATGAGGTTTCCACTAAGTATGTCACGCAGAGAAATCACGTGGAAGTATAGTGCATTATACTTCCACGTGATTTCTGTGCGGTTGGTCTCTGTACTTAGTACTTAGTGGAGTGGAACTTAGTGGAAACCTCATAGAAAGCGGCTCTGAAGAAGGCGAAATTCGCCGAAACGTCAGCTTAATCGTGAACAAAGAATAGTAACACCTCGCGTTTGCTCAACAAAAATACAAAGAAAATCACTTGATCAATGCCGAGGTTAATAGAAAGTCGGTCGTGGCAGTTACTGCTCCGACATACGTCAACGATCGAAGATCTAGAACGTCGTTCTACACACAAAATTGTAGAAGATAAGGTGGGAAATTTAAGTAGTGTGTCTAAACAAGAAAAGAGATGGACAAAAGCCGCTAGTGATTGGATTCCTCGGGATATCAAACGTACTACATAAAGACAATTGATCCGATGATGGTCAAAGTTCTTCATGATAAATGTATAAGCGAGATGTGATGCTCAAAGTGTTCCTAGAGCGAGTACAACCCACTGAGCTACTTTTGTTCGCGACACGGAGAAGTGGAACATTTACCATTAGAACCCGGTCGATTCACTCGACGATCAACCGGACGACAGGTGACACAGGTGTATAAAGTGCAATCCAAAGCCTTACGATAAAACTCTATTCTTTCTGAATGCTTTCTGTTAAACGAAGGCATAAACTGTAGCTATTTATCTATAATAAAACAATCACAATCTTAACCCCTTTATTTACTGCTTTTTTCTTTTTAATGGCAGGGTATGTTGCGAAATATAACTCGTATGTAGTGCTGAGATATTTGCAAAACTCCGGACCGCACGCAGGTGTATGCGGTGGGGAACGAACTCGCGCTGTTGTCTTTACCGGGGAGCAGCGCACTTCACCACCACACCATCCGGGTCACTCGTTTTGCCTGTCTCTCAGCTAGTTCTATATATTAAAATATGTTACTAGAATTTCTGAATAACTCACCACGAGATCGTTGGATGTGGTTCCGGAGAACTTTGCCCTGATCGAAAACTGCGCAATAGTTTTGAAAAGCGACTCATACCGGCTAAACTCTCGGATCTTTTTTCGTCTAACGACGCTCCGAAGAGTTCGTCTACGACTCCACGTCGTCTGGAAACTTTTCGTGCTCCATAACAAATTCAAACTTACTCATAAGTCCGCACTCATTTGTAGGTTTTCATGCAAAAATGTACTGTTGCAACAGTTAGTTAAGTTTGATCGAACTGCATATTTTACGTATTAGGTCTAGCAAAAGAGTTGGCGGGTTTCTTAAAGCAAAGCAAGGTCTTCTTCCGAAAGAAAAAAAAGCGAAAAACAACCTCGTAGTGAATGATTTTGTGGGAAAGCCCACTTTTTTCTTGTCTAAGGCTACGAACGTTCTTGTGAGGAAAATAGTGGAAGTGTTATTATGGAGCTTTCTGTGTTAGTGGTCGATTAGTAAGAGCGATCTATTAGCGGGAAATCATATAGAAATGAAAAATGTGCTAAACAAGCAAGAACTTCACCTGCCAGCACTCTCGCCACGTACGTGCTCGCTACCTTTGCGCTTTGGAAGCGTTTCCATAGTTCTAAAAAATATTTTTCTCAGTAAGCCTAAGAAGATACAACTCTAAAAATTAGTTATCCTCAAAGTTGCTACTAGTTCGAAGAAATTTCGTTCTATTACGTGTTATTAAATCCACGCCTGCCGTTGCTCCCGTCTTCTGCAATAGAAGTGTTTTGTGGATCGGTAGGAGCGTTTTTCAGAGAACTCCGCTTGAAACCCGAAATGGCGAAGGTCCTCTTTGGTCCTTGGCGGATTCCAACCAGCAGCCTGGCGAGTATTACTGGACGGCATCTCTCCCATTAGACTTCCAAGACTATGAGTTGATATTATTATCTCATCATTTAATTATATAACTTGCCTCCACATATCGTACAGATTCCAGCACTCATTTTGCCGTCCCCTATCCGTCGCGACCAACAATAGTCGACTTTTATCGGCTGTTAAAGGCTCTTCACAGACAGATCTAATACCAAGCCGTGGAACCACGAAGAATGAAAGGCTTGCTTAACCCATGAAGGGGTCGCACCGGAGACGGTGCGTGTTTTGTGATGCTGGACTTTTAACTACAACGCTTTCTACAGGCAAAAGTTGATAGAGCAAAGTATGAAACTTACTGTTGTGTCTACTACTGCGAATAGGGTTTCAGTATTTACTATCACATAATATTTTTCAGGAACCTAGACAGCATGAAAGATCCTGAATTTTAAAGAATTTTCAAGGTTTAATGTTTGATGAAAGGCAATTTCTCGTACAATATTTACAATTTTGGACCCGGATGGTGTAGTGGTGAAGTGCGCTGCTCCCCGGTAAGGACAACAGCGCGTGTTCGTTCTCCACTGCATACACCTGTGGTCCGGAGTTTTGCAGATATCTCAGCACTTCATACGAGTAATATTTACAGAATTTACTCAAGATCTTACTGACATTCCTTGCATTCCTTAGGTTCGGGACGCGAAAATATGGCGTGGTTTTGAACCAAATGGTGCGAAGTTACTATATGCCGTCTAACTCTTGATTTACCGCAACCTTTGCAACTTCAGAATGGTTAAGAAGAAACTAATTGAGTTTCCAATCAATGTGGAATGATTTATTGTATGAGAATGTTGTCTCAGCTTATCAAAATGACTAGAGACTCAGCATTAAAGCAAGAAACCTTTCCACACGTGTATTCTTTATTATGATCTAAAGGGTACAGATAGCGCAATGGTGGTGATCCCGTACAAATCTCACTGGGCGTTTCATCTCTTCGAGAAATTGCTGCCAGACCTGTCTTGAATCAGCTCACTTTCTCCATTCCACGTGAGAACGCTCTACATATCTGTCTAAGGACTCCGGAGAGAATTGACTCCACCAGTACTCAACGACATTCATGACAAAGAGGAAAATCCGCAAGCAGGAGCCGAGTCCACTCCCAAAAACGAGAAAACCTTCGTAGATGGTGGATGTGAGGAAACGAATCGAGTTCAAGAAGTGCTGGGATCCGCACAGCAGATGTGAAAATTGCCAATGCGAAATAAATATTTTTACTACATCTTTGTATGACAAACTGAAAACATCTGAAATAAGAGGCAAAAACATTGCTGTTCTGGCGTAAAATTGAATAAGTTTGACCCAGTGATGCTAAAAACATCCGAACAAAGAAGATATTCGTGCATGACAAGTGTTATACGTCTTATAAACATTGCCAAACCCATCTACGAATTAAATTAGGTAGTTAGCAAAAGAAAACAGACGTTAAAGGACCACCTTGTTCGTGGAGCCATGGGACTAAGTGGTTGCTCAGAATTCGACAGCACAGAAAGAGGCATGTACGCATCAGGTGCCGACGTCTTCCGAGACAGCGAAACGCGACCTCGATAGGTGTCCGTGGAAGGCATGAAGAGATCGTTTCTGAATGAAAACCGTTGCTTTCTTGCAAGGTTCAAAGTTTGATAACCAGTTCTTAAACTAAGGCCAGAAATTAAGCAGTTTAGAAAGCCCATGACGCCATCAGGTTGTTAGGCGCCTTTCCTAGACAAAACGTCGATGCTCACCCCATGGATGGAAGAAATTGCATGACACCTCTTGGATGACCGAGACGTGTCGAAATTCCTGAAACTCGTCCATCGACACTGGAATCGGCAGCTACTGACGACTCGTCCGCATCCGAAAACACTAAAAAATCGCTTATGGTAGGAAGAAATTTGCAGAAAAACTTCCAATATTACAACAAAAAGCAATTTAAATGTAACAGACATGGAGTAACCTAGAAATACACCCACAATGATGCTGAGATATTTGCAAAACTTTGGAGCGCAGATGACTGCGGTTGGTAACGAATGCGTTATTACCCTTTCCGGGGGCTTACGCGGTCACCACCACACCATGCAAGTTCTTCGCTTCGTCTGTCTCTCAGCTAGTTCCGAATGGTCCGAATGGTGTGGTGATGAATGCGTTACCCACGGAAAGGGTAATAGCACGTTTGTTACCAACCGCAGACACCTACGATCCGGAGTTTCGCAAATATCTTAGCACCACTGTGGTTGTGTTTCGCATTATACCCTGCGATAAAGGAATTGCAGTGGGCAACCAATAAAAACTTAGCATTGTGACCTAGAAATATTTCTGGAGGGCATAGTGGTGCTCAACATTGATCTAGGCTGAGTAGGTACGATAATTGTACATATTGTCGTGTTAAAATATTCTTCAGTCAACTCTATCCAAACTGATATAATACTACCATGTTTTCCAATGTTTTTCTTCAATAAGCAGACACGAGGTTGTTAATATAGAATTTACTCGTTATAACTCGTTATCGCCCATGTATTACTCTGTGCGGCGACTATCCATCAACTAACTTAAATACTTACAACAAATAAACGGCTCTGAAGAAGGCGAAACCGCCGAAACGTCAGCTATTGTATTCTAATAAATTCTATATTAACAACCTCGTGTCTGCTATTGAAGAAAAACATTGAATTATCAATTAATGCCGAGGTTAACAGAAAGTCGGTCTTGGAAATTACCATGTTTTATCACAAAATTGTGCTCTCCAGTGCTAAGTTGAGCCTGAAATAAAATGACGTTACCCCCTCGATCAGAAGAATGCTGCGGTCGTTTCAATACTCGTTGAAGTGACTGGATTGTCTTTGCAGCATCACGAAGCTCTTCAATCTCGGTCAACATATCTTCACCACAAAAATCCGAATCGTCCTAAGATACTATTGATTCATTTTTTTAAAATGTTTAACTAACGTCGCACTAAAATCAAAGTCAGAAAGTTTAGAATAAAGTATATCAGCTTAACAAACGAGGAAGAACCTAAACTCACCTGCGGCATGGTAGTGATTTTTGGAATCGAATTGAGCAATTTACTGAGTGCGATAATATCAATCTGAAGTAGAAGGAAGTATTTATTTCGCAGAAACAGAAGCAAATAATCACTAACAGAAATTCGCTGCTATGTGACGTCATTGATAACTACTGAGATTTATCAAATCTCCCCAACACCATCAATTGCCATATTTTTCGTAGTGATTTTTTTCTCCTACTCTCATGTGCTTTACTGATATGTCAGTTTTCCCAACGATATTGTATATGAACAGCTAAAGGGATTATATCGATTAAATTATAATAGGCAATAAATAAAAAGATTAACATTGTAATTTTGACTACAGCCTCGTCTTAACACGGTTAATTGCCGATCTCAGCTTTCCAGATCAAACCCGTTCACGGGTGACTGCTGATGGCACTGATCGATAGAACTAGCTGAAAGACATGCGAAACGAAGGACCCGCATGGTGTGATGGTGAACGCGTTAGCCTCTGGAAAGGGCAATAGCGCGTTCGTTGCCACAACAGACACCTGCAGTCCGGAGTTTTGCAAATATCTCAGCATCATTGTAGTTATATCGATAACATTTACAAGTTTAGAGCAAAACATCAAGAAAAGGTCGTAGTCATAATATTCAACATACCACTTTGGCCATAAGCCGCTAAATTTAAAAACCGAAGTCCCAAAACACCATAAACTGGGAATAATTCAATTCACTGGCCAGCTGTTGGGAAGATTCCGTTCCCGATAGCATCCAGGAAAAATACTATCGCCTCAAGATCTTCACATGCAGACAGGCGATAAAGGAAGATCTTAGAGAGAGAAGAGCAGCAGTAATGGCCGAAGCTGCAGAGGTTGGGAAAAGCATTCGCAAAGCCCACCGAAGCTTCGTCACTTACAAGACCAAGATGATTGTACTCCGACGCCAGACGGAACAGTTACAGCGTCCAGAAAGGCAGTGGAGAAAATCATTCACGAATACTACTCAGATCTCTTCGATAGCCACGTACACTCTCCGTCATATGAAACAAAGGAGTGGATATGTTGTACCACCGGTTCGCCCATCCGAAACCCGACATTCTATTTTGTCGCTGAAAAATCGAGCAGTGCGTGGTTCCGAATGGAAAAGAGCTGAACAGCTGAAGAAGCTTCTCCCGACTGTCGTCGTAAACACACTGGCTCAGCTGTTCACAAGTTACCTGTGTGAATGCAAGGTCCCTACTCAATGGAAGACCAGTAAGACCATGCTGTTGTTCAAGAAGGTGACCTCCACTATATCGGGAACTACAGCCCAATCTGCTTGCTGTCTGTCGTCTACAAACTTATTACTCGACTCATATTAATCCGGATTGACAGAACACTGGACGAAAGACATAACAAGCAGGGTTTCGAAAAGGATTTAGTACGATGGACCACATCCACACGATAGCAAGGCTCATTGAAGTGTCGCGAGAGTACAAAAGACCGCTCCGTCTCACTTTCATCGATTTAAAGAAGGCCTTCGATTCAGTTGAGATAGAAGCAGTCACGGAAGCCCTGAACAGTCACGGAGTCCCTACCTAGTATGTAAAAATTCTCCGTGAGCTATTTAAAAATTTCGCAGACAAGATATCACCATTCCACAATGATGTTATGATCGACATCAAAAGAGAGGATGGATAAGGTGATACCATCTGGCAAAAATTATTTACTGCCACCCTCCAGAAAGTTATGCGAACGCTGGAATGGGGTAACATGGGTGTGAAAATCGATGGTCGGCAATTACACCTTCTTCGCTTTGCTGATGACATCGCTCTTATAACAAAAGCATTAGCCAAACGGAACGAATGCTTGCCGACTTTAATAAAGCCTGTGGAAAAATTGCTCTTCGACTAAATCTCACAAAAACGATGTTCAACGGATTGGTTTCGTATGCCCATTAACGCTCAACGGAGCGAATATCTCCAAGTGCTCCAGTTACGTCTTTTTAGGTGGGGAAATCAATATGATAAACGACTTAGCTCCGGAGATGAGCGGAAAACGAGGGCCTGAAGGAGCTTTAAAGAGCATCGTTAGTGGATGTAATGAAAAGAGCAAAGAACACCCGACTCCGTGTCCATCTTTTCGACTCAACAGTGCTTCCTGCCTCCAGAAAGTTATGCGAACGCTGGAATGCATTAGAAACCTGGTCGCTGCGTAAGCAAGTTGAAAGATTACTCAGCGTTACTGAACGTTCAGTCGAAAGGACGATGCTAGGAATGTCCTGTGCCACGCAAGTGAAGTAAGGGATCCAAAGCTACGAGCTACGTCAACGATCGAAAATCTAAGCTGCCATTCTATACGCCAAAGAGTCGAAGATAAGATGGGCGATCCACCTAAAGCGTGTTAACGAAAACCGATATACAAGAACCGTTAGTTACTGGATTCCTCGGAACATCAAAAGTACTGCAGGAAGACCACCGATCCGATGTTTATAGTTCTTCAAGAAAACCTTGGAGAAAAGGTGCCATGCTCTACAAGTCTCTAAGGAAAACAGAACCCCACTGGGCTGCTCCTGCATGCGACAGGGAAAAATGGTACATTTACTGATGCCCGCTCAAATCACTCGACGATCAACGGGATGACAAATGATAGAAATGGTTGAATGTGCAAGAAAGCCGAATGAAGAGCAGTAAAGCTGATGGTAAGAAACGTAAGGTCTCTATTCAGAAGCCTATTCAGGTGCAGCATGGTACGTCTTAGTTCAGCAGGAGACATAGTTCGCCAAGGATGACACCCACTTGCAATTTCTAAAGGTTGTAGCTCCTTTCGTAGCAGCCTTAAAATTTTGTTGAATGTCTATGTCAGCGCTGCTAAGAAAAAAGTCCTTACAAATCCGTAGTGTGTCACTTAGGGAGAGGATCATTTGTAGCCCTATGAGTGGTTAAGACGACGTATCAAAGAATTTAAGCGTCCCAGTTACAGTTTTTGACAATATTATTGATCACGTGCGATTTTTTCATAACCACAACAGAAACTAAAAGTATGACTACGGAATCACGAAATATGTTTGCTTTCCAATGTGAGGAAAAAAGCGTGAAGGTCTCGGCGTTGATCAATCCCTAAGGTGTATGCCATACATTCGGCTTCACCGTTTGGAGATGATTGAATGCACATCTGACCTTTACAATGACTTGCGGTGGCCTAGCGATGTATCAAGCCAGTGCTGCTATCCTACCAGACAAGTCTGGTACCAATTTTCCGAACCCATAGGGATCGAAGAATTGGTGGGCTAGGGGCGCGTGGAACGATTCCACGTATGTGTTGCAGGCCGCTTCCGTCCACTGCGCCATACGCGCCCGCAATATGAGGAAAGTTCCCAAAAAAAATTCCTGCCGTATTTGGAATATCCATAAATAATCACTAAATGGATCACAAAATAAATTCTTATTGCTCACGAGTAAACGGCTATAGCAAATGATTCGCGAGCTACGATTTTTTCGTAACGTATGAAACATATTTACTGATAATATCACTCCACAGAGGGCGTATGTAGCACAATGGTTAGAGGTGCCTTTGAATACAAAATGGAACGGTCGCTGGTTCCATCCCGCGGTCCAATCTCACCAAGGTTTCGATCCTTTTGGGATCGGAGAATTGTTACCTTACTTGTCTGGAAGGGGAGAAGCACTGACTTCACACATCAGTAGACGACCGTAAATTATTTTGAGGCGGATATGTAATCAAACACACCAACGATGCTAGATGAAGTCGAATGCATGTGGTATCTCTCAGGAATTGATCAACTCCGTACACCTTACTCTTCCAACCTTATACCATCTGACATCATATCTGTAGGTGTTCCTGGACATCAGACTGCGATGTACAGCTGGGTTCATTCTCAACATTGTCCTTTTCCTAACAAGGAGCTCGACATTTCCACTTGGAAGTCTAGTCAAACGTAAATTAATGGCAGGAACCTTTTTGGTACTGACTGATGGACTAATAGTGGAGAAAGATGTCCACAACTCGTGTTAAGAGCTTTTAAGCTGCTCTAAAACGGCAAGCACTTTCTAACGACTGGGTAGAAAGAAAATGGCTCAGTGCAATGTGTTACATCCATGATTACGAAACTCATTAATGTATAGATAAAGTGCAAGACTCATGCGAACTCATATTATAATTATTTCGAAATGAGTCTTGAATTCCACTGCAGTGTCTGGCCAGGCATCTTTGCCTAATAAGGGAAGATCCCTCATGAACAAGAGAAAAAATGCATAAGCAGAACTTCCCCACTCTGCAGTATCAACGCTGTTCTCGTGAAAAAAAGCGATACGATACGATATCGTCTTGTCAAAACTATTTATCGTCACGAGGGCAGCGTATGAAAACTGGAACTGGGAAGTATTGAAGTGAAAGTCGATGTTGAAAAGCTACACTATTTCCTATTCGGTGGTGCTATCGCTCTCATAACGCTGAACATTCGTCAAGTGGAATAATTTCAATAGGGCGTTTGGAATACACGATCCACAGCTAAACAGAAAAAGAAACGGTTTATGACCAGCGAATTTTTTTGATTTTCAGAGTTACGTGGGTTGGAGGGAATAAGTCATGACTTCCGCAAAGGCGTCCATAAAACACTGAAGAGTGAAGAGGACGCTCAAATATGCCCCCACATCTTCGATATGACAACTCGTCCTACTTTAGTGTACACTTAGAAAACTTAGACTCTCCACAAGCAAGATTTAAGGAGTGTCATTTTGTTGGAGAACCTGCTGAAGCAAAAAGAATGTCATATGTGTTTCTTACCACTCCAGTGACAAAGTGAATCCAAAATTCCAATCTATGTCGTCGAGCAAAAAGCGTTGACGCTGCAGCACATGAAAATCAGGTGTGTCGGACAAGTAATACATCTTAGCCACAACAACGAGACAGGAACCGTTGGCGAATGGATATCATGAAACATCAAACGCACAAAAAACAGATCATCGGCTCGATGTCCTGACCTCTTGATGTTTACTCGAGAGCACAACCTACTGATGAGCTCTGGTCCACGCGACAGTGAAGAATAAGGGTTTTGTTGGTGTCCATTTCACTCTAGATTGTTTGATTAAGTACAAGTTTTGACGAAGTGACTCTAAGTAGTTAAGAAGTTTACAACTTTTCAAGTAACATGAATGAAAGATCTAGTTGAAACTCATGAGTTGATAGAGTAATGTGTTATTTACTACAGAAGGATGGTAAAGGATTGGACGGCTTGACAAACCGTAGCCAAAGAGTCGAAATAACGACCATTTGCTTCTTGCAGAGCATCCGTAATCGTGCTACACACCTAATACTAGAACTTAGTAGTTGGAATAATATAAAGAGTGTGAAATTTGTCCGAGCACGGTTAGCTACGCAGTGTTCGGTACCTTGAAGTTAAATGTTGTCGTGTCTTTAGATAATTTTCTGCTTCTCTCATGAAATTCTGAGCGTGTACGTTTCTTCCAGTAAGGACTAAAAAATACCTGCGATCCTATTTTATCAGTTTTTATAACAGTTAATTCATAATTCATAAAACTGTTAGGTGGCCGTCGTTGAATGTCACTGTAGAAGGGAAAAATCTTGATGGCTGTTTTGTTAAACAACGCATAAACACTCTTTACACATTAATTAGCGATTCCTTGAGCTTTGAAGACTTCAATGGCCCTTTTCATTTTAACAGAATTGGAATCGTCTTTGCTAAAAGTGAATCACTGTGGAATCTTACACTGCTGCGATATCTTAACGAGTTTCGTAGCCACAGGAATGCCATTTGAAGTGAGGCGATCTTATTAATGATCGATCCAAAACCCAGTTAACCGGTAGATAAAGTATGTCGGATAATATGGCGAACTCCAAGAGGCAGCAGAGACGGCTACTGCCAACAGTACATCCTTTTCTGTTCTGTTCGATATCCTCATCAGGAGTCCTAGAGAATCTTCATAACGCTCCTCCACTAAGAACCACGTAATTCATCTCGTAATTAGTAGTATTTGCAATTTGTCCTTACATGCTACGAAACCAGGAAGAATGAGAAAAATACGAAACTACTGCTAAAAGGATAAAACATAAAGCATTCGGCGTTGATCAATCCCTAACGAATACGCCACACATTCGATTTCATCAAGCACTTTAGAGGTCATTGAATTCATGTGCGACCATGACTTGCGGTTTCCTACCGGTGCATCAAGTTAGTGTCACCATCCTCCCAGCAAATTTGGTACTAATTTGGCTACCACAGAAGAAAAAAGGCTTGGCGAACCTCCCTAGTGCGGGATTAAACCGATAACCACGTGTGTATTGCAGAGCACCTCTAACCGTTGGGCTACACGAGATCTTAAACTAACTCAGTACAGATCCTTTCACAATTCAATCTTCTAGACAGCCCAAATATTTAAGCACTATTTTTAGTAGCGCTTGCTATAAGCCGAAATATATGTCTTATAGTTGAAGGCCTGATTGTTTTCGGCTCTGTATGATGGGTCTATGAGTCAGTATGTGCTAATAACTCAGTTATCCAATTTTTCTTCGTTGCTTCCTCTTCACTCATCCAAAAAAACTGAGTACTAACCACACCCATTCCTTCGACATTCGGTTCGCTGTTCGTCTTCCGTAGGTGTCTACGACCCACACTTGGCTCTCGACTGCTCCTTGCCATGCTTCGCCGATTCTTCTCCTTCTCACCATAGAGGTTGAAATCCGAACGTCTCCTTAAATCATCAGTGTTTTTTCATGGAATAAAAACTAGGGTAACGACAAGAACAACGACGATGACAACAGCAGCAGCTATAACAACTATGAGAAAGTGGACACTGGAGAAGACCTGGTCAAATTGCTAATCCTAACCATATCTAGCAACTGCCTTGATACAAAAGAAACCTGCTTTTCATTGGGCAATCGGTTCATTCAAATGATCGGTGTGAAATGCATGCCGTGACTAGTTGGAATGCTCATTCCTCCCGAACAGCAGCAAGAGTCAACTTCGATGAAAAATGACATCAATTTCTCTAGCACCTGACCTGCTCATAGCTCTATAAGTGCCAAAGCCCACTTTTTATTGCCAACGAATAGGAAAGTGAGAAGCATCCTACGGAGAATGGAATACGAAAAAACTCTAAAGTAGGATAATTTAAGAAATCAAGAGGTGTTAAACCTTTGCACGACGATGCCTAATTTAATGTCGTTACGAACCCGCTGGTTTTTGGAATATAGGCGATAACAATTCGATAGCCAAGTAAGTTATCGGATTGAGTACACCACAGACTTATAAGGAAAAACTTGCTTCATCGCTAGGTAAGAGATGTATTCATGCTTCTACTTATTATATATGGCGCTCCGAACGGTTTACCGCCTCATTGTCGGTGGGAGGTGTTCCTGGCTGTCGGGCTGCGATGTACAGCGGGAGATTCACCACCCCGGCAGGGCCTCCCAAGGAGTCCAGCGTTCTCATCAGGAGGCCTAGCTTAGAGTGAACCAATAGCAGGATCCACCACCATCTTGGTACCAAGCTAGTCGTATGGTGGCAAATCGCCATATGATCCAAAAGGGCAGCGACTGCTTGTGGTGGTGACGACTAGGGGTCTGGTTAACCTCAGAACTCCAGGAAATCACAATGGCTATACCACCAAAACTCCAAAAATAGAGATAATAGTGGGGTCCGCACAACCAGTGAAGACGGGCTATCGAAGTATCCAATTCAGCATTATAAATATTATCCTTATCCTTCATATAAATAGATTACTGTCAGAATTTAGAAGTGTTTTGCAGATTATGTTGGGTCCACTTCTGTATCTTAGGTACATGACCATTCCATGCGATTATGATTCACTACAGGGATCAGGATTGAAGTCATAACCAGTTATCAGTCAAATTATATGTCAATGCACTCATTCAAGAAAAAAGTTCAAGTGCAGGACACAACATTCCCCACCGACAACACACCACAATATCATTGTGGGGTAAGAGCATATATATAGAGCTCATATGGGCCATTGTGTACTCTAACAGTTGGCTCCCATAGAGGTCACCTTGTCATATAAGTGTTAAATGAAATGACTCCTGACCTGTCGTTTCGCTCGTTAATGAGACTAAAAAAATAGGCTGTTGAAAAAGTATCTGGTTTAATGTAAACAAATCGAATCACGAGGAAAACACACCTCGGATGATCTCTTAACAAATTCCGTGTGCTTGGTGATACGGTAGCCGATCGGTGTCGGGTCCTTGCTGGTGAGTCGGTCGAATCCGATGAATCTGAATCATCTGCATCGTCTGGATTGAGAAGACGAGTACTCATCGCTCGCACAAACGATCTCAACTAAATCACTTCAAATTATCGGTCCGTTATTATTCTAATTTGAACAATTGTCGATAATCGTTGAATTCATCTCACCAAAACATAAGGACATCTATAGAAGAAAACAATACAAAAAACGATAACTGAGTAGGCATCCAAAAGGCTTGGATGCAAAAAACTAATGTTCTATAATCTATAGCTGATTAAATAAAACCGCGAGGATTCTGAGATATGAGGAAAGCTCGGAACCTCAAGTGAGCTTCGAACTCGCGATTGCTTTTTCAGGAGGCCGACATACTGCCCACCACACCAACTGAGGTACTTGTTTGCCTTTCTGTCAGCAAGCTTTTTCTTAGTCTAACGTGGTGGAATGCTGAAGCTGAACTGGGCTCAATGTTGATTTGTGCTTCCTATATCCGCTCACGAGTTATTGCTGATAGCACCGTTTGGGTAGAAAGAAAGGTCGAAAAAAGGGCAAAGCAAGGGCAACGTTTGATGAGTTGGATAGCAATTGATCCCACGGTAGGAGCAATCGCGGGATCGAAGGCCAACTATGGTTCCGCGTTTTGCTCATACCACAGCATCCATTGGTTGTATTCACATTATACGCTACTGTGAAAAAAGAATAGGCAGTAAATAAAAGTCAAAACGTTCTCATTAAATAACGTTTAGGACTTTGTAGCTTGATTTTTCTGTGTCGCTGTGATACCAAAGTGTACAGCAAAAGTCCTTGCTGCATATACATCAAACCACCACGGTAGCCCCTAAAAAAGAGTTTGGTGTCTGCCACTGGAAGCCTTAGGTTATGACAGAGTCCGATGAGTCACCAATATCAGGGTGTAGAATGGGATTTTTCGTGCTCCTCAAACTCTTGGAGCCTATAGCTCGATAGCCCTCTATGGAGACTTCACAGGCGTTCGCCTGAATGCGGAGGATGGTGAGAAACTGGCGAAATCGTATCAGTCATCACTTCTTAGCCAGCAGAAGGCTACTAATTTACCTCAGCAAAACTTTCGTAATGCCAGTAAGCCATAAATTTCTTTCGTTTTATACGACACGTCTTTCACATCTGTTGTGCAGATCCTACCACTTCTCAAATTCGATTCGTTTGCTCACACCCATCATCCACGAAGGTCTTCCAACTTTTTACGTGTACCTTCGGCTGCTGCTTGAGGATTCTTCTTTCATTTTGGATGTCGTTGAATGCTGCCTTAGTCGATTCTCCCTGGAGTATTCAAATAGCAGGGCTAAAGCGTCAGTTGAACTATTGAGAGTGATTTTTTTCGGACAAGTCCCGTACCAATGTCCAGACCCCTGAAGGATTACCACTGTGCTATATGCCCCTACAAATTAAATAAATCATAAAGCAAGAAAAAAATTGCAACGGCAACCAGAAGCAAAGCCGAGAGTCTTGGAATGCAAGTTTATAGAGGCTCTTTGTCAAAAACAGTGTAATAAAAGTGCACTTTATAGAAATTTTGGAATCCAATGACTAATAACAATCGCAGCATATTAATACTTAAGTGCTTGGCTCTCACACGTCATCCAGATTGGGGAGTCCTTCTATAAGTCCCTTGTGTTGCAACCGTCATCCATGAAGATGGTTCTGTTGGCATATGCGCTGGGTTGCAGCTTAATGACCAGCTGTTTTCTTTCCTCACCGACATACTTCTCCTTAGTCAAACATGGTGTTCGCTAGCATAAAAGCCATGCCTTAGCGTTCTGCCGATGCCCGTACCACAAGCCGCAGTCGCTTGCCATTGTAGATAGAAGGCAACATTGCTATGGTTCTTCTAGGACGGCAATGATTTCTACGATTAGTCGATCGACCTATCGAAGATGACTTATCGAGGTGTCTAAAAGACTATTTTTAACCCAATTATTTAGGAGCCAATTGCGAATGGTTAACCTACGACAAACGAAAAACGAAATGAAAAGTTTAGTTTAGTACAGCGAACACTATTCGTATTAAATGAATTGTCAAAGAAAAATGTAGAAAGTAACAGTGGAAACGATTCAGGTACATAAATATGACACTTAAAACTTCTAAGCAAAGAAAAAAAGAGAAAAGGAAAAAGAAGAAAAAGAGTTTGTCTTTTAAGGAAAAAAAAAACGCCTCGCTAATTTAGCTAACATACACCTAAAATCCGAAGCCTCGTGGAGTATGGCTGTGTAGAAACGAACCAGCGCTGATGTTAGCACAATAAGTGTTGTTCTGCGCAAAATTTAGAAAGTGAAGATGATCGCATTCTTTTGGTTGTTTGCCATTGAAAAGTGTTTATAGATGTCGAAACTATGGTGTACAATAGGGAGTTTATCACGAGCAGGATTGTTAAGTTGTGAAGCACTTCGCTATTTCTATCGCGATGCAAAGTACAAGCAAACCAAGCCGAGAAACGCTGCCATCTTGGTAGCAACCTGTGAAGCAGTGAATATCTGTGAAAAGCCTAGCATAACTTTCGAACTCCAAAAAAAGAAAATCTTCCCTAATCATCGAATTACCACAGAAACGGACGTTGTATTGCATCGTGAGGGAGATCTCGTGACTATCATTCAAGCATCCTCCCAACAGTCTATTACCTCATCGTGGCTGAAAAGTGTTCCTGGGTGTCGGACTACGATGTACAGCGAGGTTTCATCTCCTGGCAGAGTCTCCCAAGCTGAGAAAGAGTCCGGCGTTTCCATCAGGAAGCCTAGCCAAGAGTAAACAAATACCAGGATCCACCACCGTCTTGGTATCAAAGTCGCATGGTGGTAAATCTCTCCCTGATCCACAAGGGCTGCAACTGCCGTGGTGGTGAAGACCTGGGCCAGACTTTGGCCAGGGTGACCTCGGGACTCCAAGAAACCATAATGGCTTAACCAGCAAATCTCCAAAATATGGAGATCATGCTGGGGCCCGCACAACCAGTGAGGAAGGGCTATTCAAATGTCAAGTGTCATGTATCATTCAAGCATTAAGTTATTCAAACAGGCAACTAAGTTTACCGATATTCAAAAATGAAGTGGATGAGATTATTAGAATACTGGTATCGTTAGCCGGTCGAAATTGCTCCAATCGATGTGCATCTTGCAGAGCCAGAGTGATATAGGAGGAACAATTGTCAGCCGTTCGGGCTGTTCGCCCATCCTATGGTCACTGCACGGCTGCTGTCGTCGGTTCGTCCCAGTCGTCAACCAGGATGTCATGCTAAGCCAGGGTTTGCAACCGTGTACATCCGTTCATCCTCGTCGCAACGATAAAGGAATGGTGGTATACCTTCTGGTCAACAGCTTTTTTACGGTCCCGACGATCACTACAACCGTCTAAATGCATGTCTTCATTCAGGAATGCTTTTAGTATCCGCTTTACCATATGGAATGCGACTCTCATGCATGAATTCTACTTAGATGTCATAAAACGGTATTTAGCCACTTTGTCAGTCAATCTTCATGGATTATTTTGCGTTAACCTAATATGCCAAGTCAGTCTTCGATTCTTTAGTATTCTCATAGTTGTCTTCTATGAAGACAACATATATCATGAAGATACAGTTCACCAATCTCATCTTCTGCTTCCGAATACCAGTGAGCTTGCTAGTTTTGTGTAGATGACCTTCTTCGAAGCTGTGTGGACGTCATTGTTGTTCCCTTCGCTGTCTTTTCTTTCTTGTCATCAGTTATCGTGAACTAATTACAACATTTGCTTTTTCGCGCCAAATGTGCCGATACGTTATCAGTGTTTTAAATCAACAACACGTGATATTCGTCGAAACTATCAACTGCATAGGTGCTGAAGTCGCTGTTTACAAAGTCTGTCTTATCTCAGCTGTTAGGCTATATGTCATCAGAAAGCTGAATGTACTTTGTCTTCTAATTTATTTCTATCAAAAGACTAGTTCATAAGAAAAACAAAGATTTGACATAGTTTTTTTCCATCAGTCTGTATAATATTGTTCATCTTTCAAGAACTCAAATTGGGATAGTTGATAGGGATAATTATGGATAACATAGCGCTCGTTGCGTTGATAAATTTCAATACGCATTCATTCCTCCTAGCAGTGCTATCTTAGTGAAGTAATGTTTTTGTCCTTCTAGATAAGTTCGGTACCAATCTGAGAAAATAGGGGACGGCTCATTTATCCCGGAGTTCAGGATGTCTAGGATCGAACCAACGACAATGTGCGTACGGCAATGCACCCTTACGCTGCACACACACTAATGTTGCGAAGTTAAAATTCTAAAACACTGACCTTCAATTAAGTTCGATTTTAATGAACAAGTTATTTTGTTGATAGGTACTGTCCTTATGAGGTTAGGAGACGACCTTTAAATTTTTTTGCAATTTTGAGTGTAATAACTCAACTAAGGAATGAGAGTCATGATTTATTTGGCAGTGCGGTATAAACAATTTCCACTCACCATTATAAAGTTAGCTAAGTCAGAAGTAGATGAAAGGCGACGCACACACATCCTACATTCGTTAGTCCAGTAAGCGAAGTTGGTTTGCGTATCTTCTGCAAAGTTGATGACGTTGGGTATTCGGCCGAACCACCTGACGGAACACTTGCAATTTTGTTCCCTGTGCACGAGGACCAATGGAATTTGGTGAATAAATCAGAATATCGGCGGTAATTAATTAGGCAACCTTCAGCCTTCTTTTTTACCACCCCAGCAAAACAGGCGAATGATTTGAATCATTCTATCTTTACGTAGATTTATACCTCTACTTTAGTCTGAAATCGTGAGCCTATAAACTTTTGCAATTTCAGAGCTTCTTGAAATTGACTAAGGAAACAAATATTCTCAGGTGACATCCAAAAAATCCGTGCTATTACCTTGGGAAAAAGATTTTCTCCAACTTAAATTTCTTTATAACTGTTTGTGTAGATTGTTAGTTAACAGCCTGTGAAGACCAACTACGTTTTCTAGTACTCTCAAGAATGATAGTTATCACTGAAGATAAACAGCGAGCGGGTTTAATTTTTAAGCCTTACAAGATCATCATTCGGTCCAGCGTACTTCACTCTAGCGGTCAGTATAGTCATGTTTAGACAGCGACACCAGTTCTTTTTGTGGAACCTAGAGTGATGTTTCGCTTTAAGTCCAATTTTTCCCTACAGTGGTGCCTAACAATTCAAGTTTGACCCCTTGCTAAGCAACTCGATAGCAATATCAAACCTTTTCCTTAGCTGAAATAAATATTCTAGTGAAAAACTACTTAGTTCGGTTTCTACCTGCTATACATTTTGCGGTTGCACACCAAGAAGTATAGCTTCACTACGCTAAGATGGAAAGGTAGAAACCGAACTAAGTAGGTAAACCTGTTAATTTTATACTGTTTCCTTGAAAACTGTCTTAGCTCTGTTGACTGTCATCTACATTAGAAAACGAACATGACAGAACGTCACAGAGTTGCTTAGTAGTTCTTTTCACTTATGTTTTTCCTTCTTGTTTTCTACCTGTTTTATTAGTCTTTATCGTTATAATTAATCAAATAAGGACGACTTTACTATGGACTGAGATCAATGAGGTTCTTCTTGGTGGATGCTCGACGGTTCCAGTTCGAGTTCGCTCACTGAGCCATCAGCAGCTTTGGCATCCTTCACTCGATCAGCGTCCAAACGACCGTTTTTCGTTTTAGGAGGTAGGCACATCTCTGAATATAGCTGGATTCCCTGGATATTCACTGCAACAAGGCAACCGCTCTCCAGTGTTTATCGTAAAAACTTGATCACCCCCACCACTTCATTTTTTCTGATAGGCCTCAACGAAAACAACTGTCGACCATGTCAGACGAGAGCTTGATTAAAAAGTAAATAAGAAGATCATTATTGTGATAGAACTGTTCTAGTCGTAGACAGCTTTCTATTAGCCACTAAACTAAGGGCTAGTTCAACATATGGCTATCGATCGACTGCAGAAAAAAGTTGTTCCTTGTTGAAGAGAGTCGATATGCAATGACAAATATCAACTTCGTTATTAACTTAATTTCGCCGAGAATTAACGGCGTTTTTGTCTCGAGTTTCCGGTCCTGCATTTCGACGTCTCTATCAAATCGTCGGAGGGTAACGCATTGGTAGTGTTGCTGCTCATCACGAGCACGATAATAGTTCGACAGTGCACTGGGCTGACGAAGTCTCTTAGTCCTTCGGTGTCGGTAAATTGGCATCACACTTGTCTGGAAACAGTTTTCCATCAATTTTCCACATTCCATGTGGAAACGCTATAATTCTGCTATCCTAGAACTGCAAGCAGAATCCACTCCATGAGCATTCAACAACAATCATGAAGAAGGCGAGAATCATCAACTAATAGCTGGGCCCACAGGCAGAAAGTTCGAAGTCCATCGTGGATAATGGATACAGAGAAACGAATCGAATGCAAGAAGCATTTGAATTCTCAAGGAAAATATGAAGACGGGCCATGTAAAAGCATTCGTCATGTATTACGCCATGATCACACTTGAAAAGTTGGAAGCCTTCTTAGACTCTCTGCAGACGCGCTTCCCATTTGGAGAAATAATTGTTGTCATTCTATATAGCAACGAATGTCCAAACTGCGAAGGTTATTAAGTCCAATATTCGTCAGGATTTACGGCACGTTGTCAAACGGAGGACTGTGCGCTAAACGTTATTCAAAGAGGTCATCCACTTGTCCTGAAACAAGCGAAAAAGAGCGTCAGCTATCTATTCCTTTGCACACCGTATCCACTTTTGTTTTCCGATTACATGTGACCGTGTTCAACGTGGACTTTTCAGCGTTATAGACTCCACCTCTTCGAATTGGCTAGAACTTCGAAATTCAGTTAACTGATAGCGAGGTAATTCACCTCTAAGGTGAGCGTTTGCTTCAAAACAGAGTTGTGGGCTATTCATACCATATTCCATTGCGGCCCGGCGATCTATCCCTGATTGCGATCACTCAAAAAAATTGACTTAAAAGAAAAATGTGGTGATCCTCCTCTTACAGCGAGCATAATTCTCTGGTAAGCTCTGCATAGGTCGCGTAGTAATTGGTGCTCTACTTTACTAGTATCCAATCTATCCACTTCATCATAAAAGGGAGGAGAATAGCAATTATTCATGGAAGCGTTCATCGTCATTGATAAACGCGTTGTTCTCAATCAACCATGCTGTGACGATAATTACCATCTATCGATGTCGAGCATCAGTGGTTCAGTGGTAGAATGCTCGGCTACCACACGGGCGACTCAAGTTCGATTCCCCGCCGACGAAAAGTCCTAACGCTCTCGCCTTTTCTCCGACGTTATCGAATCACAACGCTGCTTATTGTTCCCAGGATCGACTTTCTCTTAACCTCGGCATTGGAATATGAATGTGTCGTTTTCTTGTTCAGCAATCGCGAGGTTTTTAAACAGCATACATTTACTTCCATAAAAACACAATACAATACAACGCTAGCTGACGTTTCGGCAGTATCGCCTTCTTCAGAGCCTGGAAGGGTATACTGATATACAATCTACTAGGCCAAACGTTTCAATAACACTTACACAAAGACGAAAGACTCTTTGGTAATTACACGATCAACGACTTCTCGAAAAACCCACCGCTTTTTCGTGACTTCCAATGAGGAAGTTTAGAACAGCTGATTATAGTCGCATGTGGTTGACGACTGCACCATCCCACATCAAAAATCGATGCGAACGTACGGGATCAGGTCGCGTATGACCTCCGGGCATTCGTCCCTGCTATTCATTGTAGGGTTTTTGGCATTGATCCAAAAAGCCTCTAGGAGAGGAAAAGCCAAAAAGCTGCTTATTGGATGCCTCATGAAAGAATTAAGAGACGTAGATCGAATTCTACGGTGTTTCCCTTGAATGAGTTCGCTGATAACAAGTATCTTGCATACGAATGACGCTTTTTTGACTGTTAACTGTTGAAAAATATGTTCAACTTATCTTCATCTATCTTTGTTCTTTGTCTTTGTTAGCTTTTAAAAACGTTTCGACTTTTTCTGTAGCGATAAAGCGTTCGATGTTGGTCATCTTCAAAGGAAGTTCCATGCCTTCGATTTTATTGTATAACATTAGTGGTTATTGAAATCACAAGGTTTACACAATAAATTGTGATGGCCTACCGTTCTAGAAGGTCAGTCTTGCTACTTCCTAAACACGTCTGGTTGCCATTTCGCTACCCCAGACACATTGGGACTTTAGCCTAGCGCGAGATCGAACTATGACTCTAAGTGTACCACAAGACATCTCTTCCTGTTACACTACACTCCCTCAGTGTATGTAAAGAATTAGAGAAAAACGGGAAATACAATTGTTACGGAAAATAAATGGAAATCGAGTATAGCTTCAAACACACGTTCATCGTGGACATCAATATCCAACTTCCTTGCAAATGTATTAAATTCGCACCGTTCACAATGTTATTGCACCCTTGGACAAGTTCGTCAGCATGTGTTAAAACCGAATGCGTTAAAATTTTAACAGATTCATACAAAACTCGACATCACAGAAATTAGACTTCTCTTCAAACGTGGACATTAACTACGGGTCTAAGAACACATTTTTACTTATTATTTATTACTAGAAACACGGTAAAATTATACAGAAATATTATGACATATTCGTCCTCTCAACGGCAACATGAAGAATGAAGATGAAGAACATTTTCCGGATGGGCGTACGCACAATGTGATGAATGGATGATGTGTTAGTAGCGATGAAAATCTAAAGTGTCAACCAATTGGCATAAGAAAAACTATACTAGACAATGACACGACGTTAACCGATCAACGGATCTGTTCCACGTTATGACTACGGTATGGGACGGGGGACGATAACGATGATGATGATGATGATGATGATGATGATGATGACAATACGATGATGGAAGGAGAATTCCCTTGTGTAAGAAAAGTGTACACGTGAGTGAACGTGGGAGAAATATAGCAGCTGTACACCACAAAACGTTAACACTAGAAATAAACTCCATTTAGGAAAAAAATAAGAGATGGCTTTCCTAAAATGGGTGTGTGTGTATGTGTGTGAAGTACAGAACCGTTTGATTACGGTATTTGCCCTCTAGACCAAGAAGCGCTTGGTGCACATCATGGTGAGCTACACCCCAGTGTCGCTCTCCAATTACGCTCCCGCTGATTGTCGCCGAATGTCGCTAGGCAAAGCGAAATGTGACGACTTAAATCAATAGACATGATAACATAACATTCAGTGAACTGTATTATATACAAAATGATAGTGAAACGAGGCCAAATCCATAAATAAAGGATGGAGAAAGTTGTTAAATTATGAGAAACGGTTTCCGACTGGATGTAGAGGACCGGTTCAATGTAGATGGACGGAATTATGGTGATTAGGTGATGAAAGCGGATGGATACGTTCACGGATGGCTCGTTAAAATGAAAGACATCGATTACCTAAGGGTATGAGTAGATTTACTATATTAAAGAGGAAAGCACTGACGAGTTGTTGAAGCGTTTCACAATCTCACGGAAAGTATGGATTACGGTAGGCGGCTATTTGGAATTATTACATACACAGACACATATGGTGGTATACAAATATACACACATATATACTATGTATGGCAATGATCACAATCTAATGACTATACACATGTTGCCTATAACACGATGATAGAGACGAAAATAAAGAGGGTGACGAAAATGATGATTATGTGGTGATAAACACGACACTAGTGAAAGTCATTGTTATGAAAGGGCAATAATAAATCTGTGTACAAATACTGAAAAACTTTGAAAGATAATTATGATAATAATAATCAATTATATGAAAGAGTTCAGTTTGGAAGAATATGAGAGCATATCAAAGATGCCTAGAACCGAATCAGGACCATGTTTCTGAAAGATTGCAGTGAAGTGCCGGATGTAGGTTGTGGCAGGACTTGAACGAGGAAGTAGATATGAGAATAACGCAAATGACAACATTGACTACGACAGTGTTTCACATGAGGTCGACACTGATCACAATAGAGCAACGAATGATTGGGCACGATGCGGTATGATAAGGAAATATGTCAGTCCCATGCATTGGGCGACGGTGGCAGTTCGGATGCTTGAGCTACTGATGAACTGGAACATAGATGATCGACTGTATATTACAACGTTTAAAAAACCTAAAGTACCTTATTACAACGTATAAGGATAAAACAATAAAACTCTCAACGTTAATCAATTCTTGAGGGATGCGCCATGCATTCGACTTAATTACATCGTTAGAGGTGATTGAATGCATATCTAGTTTTTACAATGATTCGAAGTGTCCGATCGATGTATAGAGGCATTGCTGTTATCCTCCCAGACCATTCTGGTACCAATTAGCCGACCCCGTAAGGATGGAGGGTTTGATGAACCTGGAGAGCAGGGACCGATTCCATGTATATTACGGAGCGCCTCTGACCACTGTGCAACACGAACCCTGATTATTACAACGAAATCTTTTGAAAATGTTGGCACCAAAATTCTACTTCACTGCTTTTTTTCGATAAGGAAATATGAGGTTGATATTTTAGGATTTATTAGCATACAATAGATGAAGTTTCGGCGGTTTCGATTTCTTCAGAACCTGGAAAGGTTAAATTTTGATTGCATGAGTTCGGTTACGGTGTACCTAATTTTTTGTAACGCGTGTAGGGACGAAAATGTTGGCTAAACGGGTAGACCATTCCGTGTCCGTTTAAAAAGACGCCTAGTAGGTAAATTTAAAACTCAAATTAAATTAAATCCAAACACTACACTAGAGGGGCATTGGACTCGGAAACATGGTGAAGATTTTCAAGTAACAGTCACTATCCTCGCATAGAAATCCAAAACGTCAGCGCGTAAAACTCTTGAAACGTTTTCGATTAATTCCGAAAACCCAAAAGTGAACGGCAGGAAGTGTAATGTTATTACGCATGACCTCGCGCCATACCTCAGGCTGATTCTGTGAGCTCACCCAGGCGCAGTCCTCGCCCATGTGTTACTCTGTGTGGCTGCTCTCCATCAATTGGAATACTTGCAAAGAATAAAACCGTCGGTGTTTAAATGAAGCTGTTTATTATGCGGACAAATTTATGTGTTAAGTCTTATTTGCTAAAGTTATGAAACTTGTCTGACTAGACCGCATGTCAATTTGACCTTTCAAGGCCGAAAAAGACGAAACTGCAGAAACGTCTACTATTGCATGGTGATAAATTCTATAATATCAACCACGTATTTGCTTATCGAAAAAAAAACTGAATCGTCAATCAGTGCCGAGATTAGCAGAAAGTCAGTCATGGAAATTCTATTTCATTCCTTACTACAGAACTCAAGATCAAATATTGCACGGATTCCAACAGTTCTTTCGTTTTATTCATATCCTCTAATCCATCATCCACGTAAATCTTCGGATTTGTGTGCCCGGGACCAGTTGCTGCTTGAGAATAGAGTAAATTTTCCTCTAAATATCGGAATAGCAACGTTACGGCGATCAGAGGTCTCCATCAAAGGGAGTCGCCGCCCAATGCGGACAGGAGAGTTCTCAGAAAGTTTAGCACCGATTTTCCACCTCCGGAAATATAAGCTTGATTAGTCCACAGGCGAAATCGAACCAGCAGCATTACGCGAATCATTGAGCAACAGCTCTACCACTGTGCTTCCCACGGGTCTCACAACCAAAATGCAGAAAAAACCGTAAATTAGAAATGGCCAGCTCAACCCTTTTGTTCTAAAAACACGTGGAACACTACATCAGTTCGCAGCACACGGAATGAAATATAGCGTTGTCATTGTATATATGCCTCTCAATACATTTTATACAATGTTACATTTTTCCCACTTCTCACTCATTCTGTGGAATGCGACACGGTATTTACAACCTAGTGGGTGCGTCTAGCGCAGTGGTTAGAGATGACTTGTAATACACATGTGGCCGTTGGTTCGATTCCCGTCCCCGGGTTCACCAAGCATCCTTCACCTCCGAGTTGACAAACTGGTACCACAGTTGTCCGCGAGGATATCAGCACTTCATACAACAGTACACGACCATAAGTCATTTTATAGTGCCGATGTATATCTAATCACCACCGACGATGCCTAGTGAAGTTGGATAAACATACCTTGGGAAATGGTGAAAGACGAGAGCTTTATCGTTTTACCATTCATTTACAATCGAGCAATCACGAAACAAAATGGAAACAGTACCTACCTGGCAAAATTTTTGTAGGCAGCCGAGCTGGGATTAATACATAGCGGCGTACCGAAGAGTGGTGTTCGTTCAGTAACGAACCTATACATACGATCACGTAGGTCGAACATCGACAATCGTGACAACTCTTTCTCCCATTTTGGATCGAACGGCATTTCGTGCTGAAAACAAAAACAGAAAACCTTGCTCATTGCTTCCCTCCATTTGTCTTCAAGTGTTTTCTTTCGCTTGTGTGAGAGGTGGAACCTTTTTTTCTCTTATTAAAATGATGTCACTTGCTTCATCTACAATCCTTGAATAAATTTGTGATTTTAAATTTCCTCCCATTTTCAAAAGTTCATTAAATCGACCGCGACGGCGAAACACGTCCCACACAGACCGATCGCATAATCGCGTTACTCGCTTATGATTTTATTCAGTAGTTGTCGCACAAGGTTTTCAGAACTTCATCTTTCCCTTTGCTTATTTATTATCTCGTCTGTCTAACAACAAGGTGTGAGAGTTCCGAACCGAAAAATGAAACTGAGCCCACTCACCACCGGGTCAGGATCTGTGCTAAAGATTCGCGTATTGCCAGGAACGGAAGTGTTCGTGTAACAACACGAACACATACATGAGTGGAAACGCATTCGTCCCTCATCCAGATAGCTGTGCTTCAACGCCTGATCGACGGTGGTCCGTTTATCCTGAAAAACGAATCCAACCATAGAATTCTAGTCCCTTTTCTATAGTTCTTTCAATGTTTCAAATATACACATCTTCTGACAGAAGGCATTTCATATCGTTACCATCACCTTCAACTTCAGGTGTTGAACAACAGAAGTATTAGCAAAAACATATATTCCTTCATGATCAGAATACGGTATCGTTCAAAAAGTATGCAGAAAAAGAATGAAAAAGGAAGAAAGAGAAATACCAGGAAAAAATAGTTCATCTATAAAGGTGAGCATTTGAATGAGGCGACAGACTGCAACATACTACTCAGACCCATAAAAAAACGAACTAGAAAAGTGAAATATAATGTTCTGAGTTATTCCTGAGATTCTGTATGAACGAAACAACGGCTTCCCGAGTGCCAGTTTACTTTGGATAGGAAAAGTGGAGAAAAAAAGAAATCCTTACCGGATCAAACTGTAACATCATCGATAGAAGTTGTACTGCATCGTCAGTTGTGTGTTGACTCAGTTGTCGCATTCGATGAAAGGTGTTAACTCGGAATGGAGCCCTAAGGACGTGATTTCGTGCTCCTTCACAGGCGTACTTCATCTCGTCCGGTGTCGGAGTGCCAAGTAAGTCGATGATTAAATCCAACTGAAGAAGATGAATTCTCGTTATGAAAAATCGTGAGGATAACTGGAATAAGAAGAGAAAAAGTGTCAACGAGTAGACGGTTGTGATGCATTTTAAGACTTATTCAAGCCAAATAAGAAAATGTCGACGACTGAAACATTAGAAACCGTTGAGTTACTGCACCTGATCAATTGGACCTTGTGCTTGGAACAATATCCGCCTGGCCAGCAACTCAGCGAAAATGCATCCAACAGACCAAATATCCACGGCGCCTGTATACCTGTGAAATGATGGATTAATTTATTGATCAAAGGTATTGCTCTTGTGAAATGGACAGTATACCTTCGTGCTCCCATCAGTAGTTCTGGTGAGCGATAGTATTGTGTTACGACTTCGTGTGTCATATTTTGTCGTTCTCGTGCATCCCAAATCCTTGCTAACCCAAAATCACAAATTTTCAGGATACAATTGCTGTTCACCAGAAGGTTACCGGGTTTGATGTCCCGATGAAGGATATTGGCCGAATGCAGGTACTTTAAACCTAGAGATTATTTATTTATATACATATATTTAACAATACTTTTGCAACTTTATTCAACTATCTAGTCATTTACGAGCTTTTTTCGTTTACCGAAAACCATCATTCGCAAGAACAAGAGCAAAATAAAAATATAGTTGCAATAGAACAAAGGAATAAGACAGTAGGACATAATGCTAAGAATTATAGAATCTTAAGAAAAAGGAGACGAATCGATCAATGGTGAGCGATTGTGGTGAGACGATTTGAAACAAAAGTCCAACATACAAATATCTTACGGCGAAACTTCCATCATCACATAATATTAAAAGGAAACGATTTCCAGGAAAAACAAAAAATTTTCTGAATTCTAGTGGTAGGATGTAGACAGCGCAGTGCTTAAAGGTCCTCTGCAACACACACACGGTCCTTGGTTCGATCTTGTTCCTGGGCTCCCCTAGACTTCCATCCCCCAGTATAAACAAATTGGTACCACACTTGTCTGCTAGGATAAAAACATTAACTTGGTAGATCGATTCTAGGTCGTAGAAAGTTTCTGTATAAGTCAGATGTGGATTCAATCTAAGATACTATGAATGGAATCGAAATGATAGCACCCTCTAAGGGGATTGAGCAACGCTGAACAATTTGTCATTTATCTACTTGTACAGGAAATAAGGAAAGAAGAAAGAGTTAGAGGAAAGACATTTCTAAAGGAAAGCTCTCCACCTCTCAAAATTTGGTAGACGAACACCTTCACGTGGTCAATGGTGAGCGATTGTGGTGAGACGATGATCTTATGCAGATCGCTCTGCATGAGCTCCGTTAACACGTAACTGAAATGGTTTATAAATATTTAACGTTTTGTTTTCTGCCTTCTATAATTTTCATGGCAGGTTACTAAGCGAAATACAACCACAACGTTGCTGAGATATTTGCAAAACTCTGGACCGCAGGTGTCTATGGTGGGGAACGAACGCGCTATTATCCTTTCCGGGGAGTAACGCGTTCACCACCACACCATGCGGGTCCTTTGTTTCGCACGTCTCTCAGCTATTTCTAGCTATGCGGTCCAGAGTTTTGCAAATATCTCAGCAACGTTGTGGTTTATAAATACACAAAAAAGTAGATTATAAATACATAACGAAATATGCATAATATCACCAATAGAAACATTTCTCGATCATTTCCACTTTCTTTCTGATTATCCCCTTTTCTTTATTGTTACTCTCGACTGCCAACAATCATGTCTGTTGGTAACAATGACCTCACGATGACCTCGACAACGGTGCCAGTTGGCTCATCTTTAACCTCACGGTGAAGGATCGCACTCAATGATGACCATTCACATGCAAACCGATGGATGTCATGAAGAACTCACAGAAAACCGATAAGCCATTTTGGAATATCGTACAGCCTCACTTTTGCAGTACCTAACCTGATGTTCAGCAAGGACGACGACTTTAAGGATCCCTGACTTTGATGTCAATTGTTCCCAATAATTCGACCTCAACAGTTCTGACATTTACTTAGACACTTTGATGCCACATCCTCACTGATTCTGCGGGCCTCAGCATAAATTCCATTTTTACGGAGTTTTGCTGGTTTATGTGGGTTCCTGGAGTGCAGAGGTCCGCCTAGCTACTGCTCCAGGTTGTCACCACCACAGCCAAACGCCGCTTTCGTGGATCAGAGGGAGATTTTCCACCATACGACTAGTTTAATAGCAGGTCAGTATCTTGGATCTTGGTACTGATTTACTCTTAGCTGGGCTTCTTGATGGAAACGAAACGCCGGACTCCTTCTCAGCTTGAGAAACCCTGCCGAGGAATGAATCTTCTCGCTGTACATCGCAGTGCGACACCCAGGAACACCTCTTAGTCACGATGAGGTGGTAAATCGTTGGGAGGATATTGACATGTAAGCAACAGAAATCTAGTAACCGATTAAACCACAACTGATAGTAGACACAGTAATCTTCTTTGGGTCAAAGGTCAGTCTGAAGAGTGTTCCTGTAGAGTACGGAAACAAACCACATTTTTTTTTCTCTGAACCATGTATTGACTAACTCCCAACGGTTTACTGCCTCATCGTGGCTGGGAGATGTTCCCTGCTGTTGAGTTCCCATGAACAGTGGTGGGATTCATTCCCCAGTATCGCCTTCAAAGCTGAGAGGGAGTCCGACGTTTCCATCCGGAAACCCAGCTAAGAATATAGCAATAATAGGAATCATCACCGTCCTGGTATCAAACTAGGCGCATGGCGGTAAGCCTCTCTCTGATCCACAAGAGCGGCGACTGCCTGTGGTAGTAACGACCTGAGGCAAACCTTAGCCTGGCTGGCTTCGGGGCTCAAGGAAACCACCATGGTTAAACCAGCAAAACTCCGAAACAATGGTAGTCATGCTGGAACCTGCAGAACCGGTAAAGATGGGCCATCTAAATATCCAAGCAAGTAAGATATTCACCCTTTATACCGAGTTTAAATGAAAGCAGGTCTAAAAGAATATAACTTCACTGTATGCCAACTAATCTACTACCGACTGCCCCAGGATGAATCCTCCTACGAAAAACAAATTGTTATCAAGAAGCAATCAGTGTCATCAACGACCTCACTGTATAAAAGGGCAGCGCCGAGTAGGCTTCTCTCATTCGAGCGGTGCCTTACTCAAAAAGATTCGACTCGACACAACCACAAAGACCCGTACCGCAAAGACGATTGCCTGTGGACCATCAAGTCCGATCAATATGCTTTGAAGAAAATGAAAATGTCGAGACATTAGCCGAATAAACAGTTTATGTAACAACCTTGTGTGAGCTTATCAATGAAGAAACTGGATATTACAGTTTTTGTCCTCTTTACGTTCAATTTTCGCACCACATACCATCTCGTTCCTCATTCACTTCAACTCTACTGTAAATAAGGTTCAACTCAACGACTCTAACGAATCATGGTCTCGTAGAAAGAATTTCTCTGGGTCTTCGACATAGCTTATTCACAACCGAAGTACCTTTTCTTAAATAGTCATAATCATTAACAAAATTGCTCTGATCCCTTATTAATCGGAAGCTACTTGATGTTATGGAGGATGGGGGTGGGTTGAGAGGGTATTGTTATTTGTTACGTTGGTGATGGTGGTGGTGTGCGGGTCAATCGCGTACCAGGCACTAAGGACACCATCCATCCTAACACCATATGCGTATTCTCTATGAAAGCCTCTCAAAATTAAGGTAATTGGTAGCGCTGATGCGTTTTCCATCAAAACCGCTAGTGTTGTTGAACGAAAGAATAACAAGAAAGAATTAGAATACTGTAAACCTTCAAAATTGTTTTAAAGCACTTCAGAATAGCCTAAACTTACTCGGATTTAAAAAAACCGGAGAAAAAAAAGAGGGGATAAGGATCTTTCCTTTGTTCAGCGGTTCATGATTTCCAAATAATCAGGACACTTATGAGTACTAACACCTTTCCAAAAGCAAAAAAAACATTTTTGTCACTTCTTTCAAAAAACATTCGTCCCAAGGGTAGACGATGACCCACATCACATCTTCTTGCACATAAAATCACCGCCCGAATCCTTTAACTTAATTACGTCATTCAGCAATCGTGTAATTTCCGTGACCTGGACGTTTTCGCTTTCTCTTCATCTAATCCGTGTTCGAACAACGACATTTCTTTCGCCACTAAAACGCCAAAGATCCTCACGAAAACGAAATTCGGGTCATCACGTAGAGGATCGTGTCCGCTTCGCCGTTTGTACACGTTGAAGGATGAGTCCCATGCACAATTACTGGCATGACCATTACTACAATCGAACGACGACTAACGATCGACATCGGTCTTCAGAGACTGAGTTGATGGAGTTACAAGCAGTTTTTGAAGAAAAAAAAACTTCAGCTCATATGGCTTAGAATTATAGGAGCATTACCGTCATCTTAACTAATCATTTCTAAAGTTGGACAGAACCGTTGGTGATTTTTCCGATTTACATCTCGTAGCCTCGAACTGTGCTTGACGATTCGGCGAATTTCACAGACCTAACTGCGAGAGAGTCTCTTGCGCTGTCACAGTTAGATTCCTGGCAGTGTGAAAACATAAAATCGTTCTTTTGAGTTCAGCACTGACCTCGAACTTGACCTCAAGTATTTGGGACGGCAGGTGGGGGTCGCGGTCATCTCGTTGATCGATATGCACCAATTTACATACGGTAAAGTAATAAGCCAGTAAGTGACCAGGTGTAGACCCAATACCCCGTGTATAATATTACCTTAGGACAATAGAATTCCTCGAATAAAGATAGAAGAAAGAATAACTCACAGCTCTTGAAAGAAATGAGGATTCGTTGGCTGTAAAATGTCCAAAAGGCAGAGAACCTAAAATTGCCGAGTTTCTTTGTCTATGGCTATAGTAAATAAGAAAACTTCGGTCCTCAATTTTTCTATTAAGAAACTTTTAGGATGAGATTGATCGATAGTGCGATAGGGTGCTCTCCAAGATATCTTGAAAATTGATCTGCTTAAATATTTCTGTAGACTCACGAGTTTTTTCTATAAGACGACACAATAGAAATGACATCAGAAAAGCTGAACAAACTTAAGGAAAAAGAGCTGCTAGGAAAGATAAAAATAGTATAACGATAAAAGAGCTAAGACATTTAAAGTAGTAAAAACAAAAAAAACAGTGTAACAAAAAAAATCAGAAAGAGAATATATTGGGTTAGAAGGTCCAACTTACATTATCGTGCTTAAACGATGAAAGCATGCGAATTTCGCGAAAAACCCGTTTACAGGAGGCCAAATTCTGAAAGACGTTCGGCATTTTCTTAAGCGCTACGCGCTTTCCACTGCGTGGATCCGTCACCGACCTGAAAACACGTCCATCACACATGTTACTGTAAACTACCGTATATCCACGTTTCTTTGCTACTGCTAAACTGATACGATCGATTTATCATACAGTCTAAATGAACTTTGGCTTCTCGTAGTTGCATTTGGTTTTTTATGTGTTGCGAGTGAGCGGACGCACTTTCGATCAGCCTCAATCATTCCCCTTATCGATAAATCGATTAAAATCCATTATATATGGAGATACGAATCGAAGTCTCTGGATTTATGGTCAAAAGTTTCATAAGCACTAAACTGAGCTCCCAGTTCAAATCCTCTACGCACAATCCTCCCGCTCGCGGATCATACAGGCAGAACGGGCGTGTCCGGTTTATCAGACGAGTTTCTCGTCTGTCATGCATGTGTCACATGGTCATATAATCTGACACATGGGCTCGGTTAGACCAGATACACAAGGCAACAAAAAAATTTCACCAGAGGATGAAATTCTATTCGATGGTCAGAGATTTTAGTTCACATCGAAAGTATGGGAGAGGTAACCATTCCAGTCCAAGTTCCACGCATACGAATAACACAACCTCCAAAAAACTAAGGACGAATTGTGTCCTATTTTCGTATACCCCTCACTACTAACCAAACTACTCCAAATGCACCGTAACCGATTGGCCTGTCCGGTTGTGCGTCCTGTACGGGAGCTGGATAGAATGGTTGCGTGGCTGCGAGAATCGCATTCGAAACATGAGCCGCCTGAAAAGCACCTGACTTCACGAAATGTTCAAAGTTGTTTCCGGAATAAAAAAAAAGCTAGTAACTATCATGTAAAAAGGACATTTAGGTTGGAGAAATTTGCGTATTCGGAAACTTCCAGAGAATATTTTGCCTATTGCTGTTTCGGTGTACACTTGTTGTGATGTGCACAGCTAATCAGAGGTAACAAGAACACAAAAAGCCGAACGATTAGCTTCAAACTCACCAGAAACTTCTTCAGACAGTCAACTAAACTTTCCAATAGTGCCAATAACAACGACATTATGATGCAAATTCATCCGTACAACCATCAGAGAATCCACAACAAAGTGCAAACAGAGAGAGAGAGAGAGAGAAGAACTGTGTTTTTAAAAGCGATTCACTGTGTACATTGGTTTCATGTCAGTGAAAAATTCAATAGATAGCAATCGATTCGAACCGATATCGATTTATCTGGAATCTGGATCGTTCAGCATAATTTGTACGGTGAACGATATGTAGAATTAAGCTGGTCTTTGCGAAAGATCAGTGCTACAACCGAACAACAGATTACGAAGAAAACGGAATGGAGGAAGTTGGTTGCTGTTACAGCTGTTTTAGTTGTAATTTAGTCGTTGTAAAAGCAACGACGCTCTTGTGAACGCGTAATTCACAGATTTAGTTTTAATTTGAAACACCGGGTTCATCGAGAAACGAGATAAAACCATCATAGAAATCTCATAAGGAGTTCCGAAGAACTGATTTGTGTTGTGGTGAAGTGAACAAAGAAATCACAATGATATTTTTATAGCAAGATTCTGGAATCGTAAGATAGAAGCCATAAACGATTTTAAGTCAAAACACACGTCTGTCCTCTCTCTAGGAGAACCGGTTAGATTGATGTTGTAGCGATTAACGTCAAAAGAAATGATTAAAACAGTGGAGACACAGAAAATAAACATCACAGAGCCACATCATACGAGACACTCCAGCCAGAAAGATCTACGATTACTTACAGCTGAAAAGAAATGAAGGGTAATTTTCGATTCAAAATGTACCGAACACAAATTTACACTGAATATAACCAACATTGACCTAGTTCTTCTACTGGAAACAACTTTACCGCAATTGTAAACACAGGTAGAATGAGAGAATTACCATAAAGCTAAAAAAAGCTCTCGGCGTGATTGATCACGCCGAGAGAAGCGTCATGCATTCGACTTTATTAAGCATTGTTTGGAGGCTCGTGGTGGCCCTACCGATGTATCTAGCCAGTGCTACTATCCTCCCAGACAAGTCCGATAGCAAATTACTGATTTCGGAGGGATAGCAGGCTTGGTGGGCCATGTGCGCGCGGATCGACTCCACGTATGTGTTGCAGGGACGCTCCGACCACGGCGCCACACGCGCCCATTAAAACATAGGTAGAACGACAGAATTACCCTGAGCAGCTAATAATCTCCACCAAAAAAACATTAAAAACCTTCTGAAATTCTTCAACATCAATTGAAGCGGTGTTCAAAAGCGTTAACATCTAACAGTTCGGTCAAAAAAGCTCGACGGCTCTCTTAATTAACTTTGAGAGCAATGCATTTGTATTGGATTAAATTGATTTTACTAAAAAAATTTGATAGCACTTCATCACTCAGAAGCTCAGAATACCAACGATAAAAGCCACAATAAAAAAGACTCGCAAGCACCGCCTTAAAGTCGATGGATGGCGCTATTCTCATACTATCTGTCTGTCACTTCTCTTTTCACTGACTATCGATATTTAGTAGTTCTCGACGCCTCCGCTCTGGTGGTGTTTTCCTTTATGCTTAGCGACTTATAAGGAATTAATGAAAGCGAATTCTAATTTAGCGAAAAAAAAGAACTGAAACGTATACTTAACCAACAATCAAACAATGAACGATATGACCTGAAAAGAAGGTACATGCCCGACTCATTTGAACCGAATGTACAGATTTAGCCCGGATCGGAGGTGACCACGCGTTCGTAGACGAACACAAGATGTCGAGAAGCACCTGACCGAGGCGGAAGCTATACGAAAGCTGTAAGCGATCCCGTGCCTCGAGAGTTACGACCACCGATACAACGGTGACTAGACCTCTGATAAAACTAGTTTCCACTCTCTTGTGCTTAGACGATGACCGCAGAACAGCAGGAAATCATTAAACAAAGAGAAAACTAGAGGATAGAAAATAAAACGAAAGAAAATAGTAGGAGTAAGGTTGAGAGGAAATGATGCCAATAGAGACAGAACTTTTTCCTTTTAAATTTAGGGGCTATATTTTTAGTTCCGCTCAGTAAATCAATAAAGATAAAAGCTTGTGGTGTAGAAATACAACCGTGGCACTTTTTTCGCTCGCGTCCTTTTTGAAGAGCCGCATCACCGACATTCATTTTCGACAAAAATTCGACGAAGAAGAAAAGTTCACAATAACCCGTTTAAAACACGATTCCGCTAAATAACCGGAAAAGTTAAACGAACTCTAAAAAGCTTTCGTCTGAAGAATCTCGGAAAAGCTCTCAGTTCGCAAAAATGGGAGCTTCTCACGAAACTTTCCGTTTACTACTAATGCCACCAAGCTTCCCTCCCAATTTCTAATTTCCCGCCCAAAAAAAGTTGTTGATTTTTTCAGTGCCAAAATTTCCGTGTTTCAGTGAGGTGACTTGGGTGAGTGTTCGCTGGTTGGCGGTACTTCCGGGCTATGCTGCTGACAAAACGGACCTGCGGCAGTTGTTGCTGTTGCATCTGAAGCACTTGATGGGGTGTCGGTTGAGGTTTCTTCTCCTGTTTGACAACACCACCGCCGTACATCGACGTTGCGCCAACTGTTGCCGCTGTCGCTGGATGCGACACGAGTGCCATGTCGCCTGAAAACGAGAACAACATCTATCCACAATATTGTATTGAATAAACCTTGCTGTTAACAACCTTGAGTCTGCTCATTAAGAAAACAGTGAATTATTTGATCAGTACTGAGGTTAACAGAAAGCCAGTCCGGAGAGTTCTATTTCCTATTTGTTTTATTTTGTCTTATTTTTCTTGCTTTTACTCTTAACTCTATTTTTCATTTCTTTTTCTTTTATTTCACATTATTCGCATTTTCATCTCAAAAATCGTTTTAGTCTATCAATGAAAATGAATATGAATAGAATAAAAATAAACGAAATAAATTCGGATTTCTATTAGTTCATACGGACTAGATGTTTTTCAGTAACGACAAAACTCAAAACAATCGTTCTTCATGGAAAATTCAAGAATTACAGCAGAACACCACGATACTTGGGTGTGATCAGCCATTTAAAACGTTCTTGAAAATAACAAAAACTTTTCCGAAATTCAAAACAAGGAAAAATCAGGATTGAAAATGATGAACTGGTAATAAAAATTGTATTATCCAATAACTCGAAAGACCGACTTTCTATAAACCTCGGCATAGATAGTTGATATATATATATATATATATATATATATATATATATATATAATATAATAGAGTCCCGCACGTAACATCACGGCTCTGAGGAAGACGAAGTCGCCGAAACGTCAGCCATCGATCAATAACATCGAGAACAACGACAACGACAACGAAGATCTGTACCAACCTCGCGTCAGCTTAAGAAGATCAGTTTATAAGATCACATAAATAAATATTACCCAATAGTTGACAGGGCGCGCGTGGTGCAGTGTTCGGAGGAGCCCTGCAACACACACATGGGATCGATCTCCGCGTCCATGCCCCACAAGACCTCCATCCCTCCGGGGTCGGCACATTGGTACCAGTCTTGTCTACGAGGATAGCAGCACTGGCTCGATACATCGGTACGCCACCGGGGGCCATTGTAAAGGCCAAATATGGACTCAATGACCTCCAAACGATGTTTAATAAAGTCGAAGGCATGGCCCATCCCTTAGGGATTGATCAACGTCGAGAGCTTTATTTTTTATCATACAGTAATCTCAGCACCACAGTGGTAGCATTTCACATAGTACCTTGCCATGAAAAAAAAAACGAAAAGCAGTAAAATAGAAAGTTAAATATTATCCAGTAACTATTTTTATTCCCTTTATTGATTTTTATTGATAAATTCCATCTCATCAATCAATATATCAGAAAGAAAAATTACAAATATTAAACGAAACAAGAGACTACGAGTAACGAAAATCAAGAACATTTCCGAGTCCATAAAACTTGTTATACTCTTTGTCGCTAATCTTACTTAGATGGATACTTGGATACCCCGTCCTCAATGGTTGTGCGAGCCGCAGCATATTCTCCATTGTTAGTAGTTTTGTTCGTTTGGCTATACGTTTTCCTGGATTCCCGAGGTCAGCCTGGCCAACGTCTGCCCCAGGTCTTCACCACCACAGGCAGTGGAATCAGATGGAGATTTGCCACTATGCGACTAGTTTGATACCAGGACGATGGTGAATCCCAATACTGGTTTACCCTTCGCTGGGCTCCCTGATGGAAACGCCAGACTCCTCAGCGTAGGAAACCTTGCGCAGGGTGGGGGAATGAATTCCCTCGCTGTACATCGCAGCACGACACCCAGGAATACCTCCCAGGTACGATGTTGCTGTAAACCGTTGTGAGTGTCGCTAATCTTATCCTGTAAATTTTAAAACTTTAGAAATTCATGAAAATAGAAACAAAGTTCGCCGAGCTCGGAAACGACGGCTGTTGGAGCACGTGCCAAAATCCCCATAGAAGGACGACTTTATAAAATTCTTACAGAAAAAAATAACAAAGAAAAATAGAGGTGTCGCTAAGCCGTTCATGGTAGACTTACTAAGTGAGTTCTTACGTCCTCATCTTATCGAGTGGAAAAAAAACCTAAGAGCTTGAAGAAAAAATTTCGTTAAACTTTGAAATAACATTGAAGATAAGAACAACTAGAGATGGCAGAACGACCGAAGAATTACGACAACTCGGACAGTCGTGAGCGATGAAGGAGTTCGACTAAAACTGACATAAACTCTCATAATTAACGTAATATTGATTTTTGCTCATCAAGAAAACACAAATGTTGACTACTAGGAGCGTTGAGGTCAAGTAATTAAGGCCAAGCTATTTGCGTTTTTGCGAATCGTCGTTCACATTTATCAATGTACAGGATACCCATAAGTCATAACAACAACCTAGGCGACAAATTAAACGAACACTGCCAAATGGACATTCTCCAACGGCAATTCTTCTGATATGAAAAAACTCCTCCGACACTAATAATAATAATTAATAATAATAATAATAATAATAATAATAATAATAATAATAATAATAATAATAATAATAATAATAATAATAATAATAATAACGTTCCCCTAGTGAGGATCATCTGTTGACATGGCCTTTCTTCTAAGAAGAAAAACCGGAAGATCGTATGAAAGATAAAATGATCAGCGCTGATCATTTCCATTTTGGATGCACCATGCATTCGATTCTGTTCCTGAATTGCACAGCCCATCAATGTTTCGATGAAGTCGATAGTCATCAGAGCCATAATTATTATCAACGAATAGTCACATCAACAACAATGGCACTGTATAAAAAAGCACTGCCTGTTGAGATTGCCTCATTCGTGCGGTGTTTCATTAAAGCAGATCCGCCTCGGTACGACGACGAAGACACCGTATAGAGAAGATGAACACGTGTGAATCATCCACTCCGATCATGAGTACTGATGAAGACGAAAACGTCGAAATGCTAGGCCAATAAGGCTAATTTAACAAACTCGTATTGGCTCAAAAATTTGAACATATTTCGACGAAGTGCTTTTTCTTATTCTATAGAAAATATGGTACAACTGGTCGACTTTGAAGTCATGGAGCACTTAGTTTGATAGGGTAATGGAATCGAACAAAAGACAACATGTGTATTATTTCAGGATATTTTTAACCATAGCGCTAAATATGATCCTCGAGTGAGTCGGAAGAATATTCGTCGTAGGGATAACAGTTTTCAATCTGTAAGATGAAATTTTCAAGAATAGAGAAATTGAAAGGCACAAGGCGCTGAATTCAAGGAATTGTAGACATTGGCTGGAGCAAATCTACAGCAAACCGTTCAATAACTAGGAAAAAAGAGGAAACAACTTAAAAGTGCGGACTACGACGACTTCCCATGATCTAATGGTTTCCTGGAAAAATCAAATGACTTCATAATGAGAATCAGCAAAGATGTTGAAGAAGTAAATGTTTGGCTTTGTTTGTTTGTTTTTAATTTTTCAAATTTAAACTAAATGGCAAGTTTTCAGCTATGAAATAATCGTAGATAGAAAACACTGTCCAACAAAACTACTAACACTTTCGGAGAGAAGCATAATATTTATTGATAACAAAACTTTTTCTTCATAGTGGCCAGGATTTTGCACGTTCCTTAGGAGAACCTACTTTTTTTTAAAACCTCTGTCTTTCAGAAATGACTATATTTGCGAGCAGAACCCGTAACAGATGAAGAACAGGATCTTTTTCCAGGGACATCGCAGATATATTAATTTTAATTATATTTTCGTAATATATTTGTAATGTCTAATTCTTCGTAAATATATTATTGATATGGGGAAGCGGATAACACAGCGGTAGAGATGCCCGTCATCACGAGCATGGCGCTAGTTCGATTGCACTCTGGGCCAACCAAGCCTCTCATCCTTGCGGGGTCGGGAAAGTGGTACCAGACTTGTCTGGGAAAAAAATCACTATCTGCAATCCAACTGGGAACGCACCAACCCGGCTATCTCAGGACTCCAGGGAGAATTGGTTGACCAGCATTCTGCGACATTCAAGACGAAATGGTAATCTTCAAGCAGCAACCGAAGCCACACGCAAAAGTTGGAAGATCATCGTGGACAATGGATGAAACGAAAAACGAAAACAGAAACGAATCGAATGTGAAAAGTGCTGGGATCCGCACGGTAGACGTGAACACGGGTCATATAAAATCAAAAAAAATAGTACAGTGAGTTACTGCCTTTATTTCTTGTTTTACTCAGTTCAAACGAGAAAACAAAGTCCCAGAAAATCCTCGTTGATGTCAATGTGTCCAAAAGAAGTCGATTCAGTTCAGTTCTAGTTCAAAGCTAACAAGGGAAAACCTTTGATCGGGTGACTCAGAACCGAGAATATTATGAATATTAGTAAATTATTCACAACGTATCTCTAAAAGAAACATACCAACTAAATTATGGTGCACAATTCCTTGTATGTGATTCTGCAATTGTTGCAGTTGTTGCTGATGTGCAAACTGTTGAACGAGTTCCGCCGATGAAATGACAGTTAAATTCGCTAAAACACAATGAAATCGATTATCGATTGACTGAGGATGTCTAATGACTAGTGCTTCTCGGTTAATTTAAAAACTTGTGACAATTCTGAACTGAATAAAGAAATCAGAGCAATTTACTCCTTTTCATTTGCTATATCTAGTAAAATCGTAAACATAAACAACGAATTGGATATCATCTAATTCCCTCGACATCGACTTTTAAACTGTTCCATTTTCTACCAACAAATGGACGAACTTTTTAGATAACATCACTACATTAATTATGGTATTCCTCCCAACGGTTTACCGCCTCATTGTGGCTGGGAGGTGTTGCTGGGTGTTGGACTGCGATGTACTGCGAGGGAATTCATCTCCCGGAAGTTTCCTAAGTTGAGAAGGAGACCGACGTTTTCATCAGAAGACCTAGGTATGTGTAAACCAATATCAGGATTCACCACCGTTATGGTGTTAAGCTAGTCGGTTCTTATTTCGATTCTGGTACCATGGTGGCAAATCCTCCACCGATCCACAAGGGGCGCATCTGCCTTCGGTAGTGATGACCTGGGGCAGACTTTGGCTAGTCTGACATCGGACTCCAAAGAACCACAATGGCTAAACCAACAAAACTCGGAAGAATGGAGAATATGCTGGGGCCCGCACAACCAGTGAAGATAGCGAAAGTGCTTTTATTATCAAAAAGTGTTAAAAACTGAAAAGATTGTCAGTCAAGTACATAACCACGTAGATGCATCGACCTCTAACTGACTAGTTACAAACAAATATTTTTAAAAACGAATTCAAATTCAGATAAGTCCCGAGAGATCTTTTCTTTTTCTGATTTTTACCACCTTGTTGAATGAGCTGTTGTTGCCGGACCAGAAGTGCGTGTGCTGTTGCTAAATCGTACAGTTCACAAGTAGCAGATGAACTACAACCCGATGACGAGCTTGAGCCTGAAATTATCGATTTCTTCATTGATTGGCGAGTAGCGGCGGTGTTGAACTACCAAAGGAGCGCGCGCGATTTTTGTACGACCGCCGTAACGGACGATATGACGCACAAACTCGCACGCAAATCGCACAAGGATTCCCGTTTTCATTGCAATAATCGAAAATCGAAAGAGAACGTGGCGTTCCAATCACTGAACGTCGAAAATCGAAAGACAAACGAACTGTGAACGCCAAATTACATTAGAAACTTACTGATGCGAAATTCTTCATACTACAGGATTTATAGAAGAATTTTCAGGAAGAGGATGGAAATTCTTCATTTATAAGAACAGGAATGTTCACAGCGATGATTATCAAAGTAAAACGCAGGAGAAAAAAGTCAGAAAATCGCTCGAAATTGCGCAGAATCTCAAAAATAAATAGTAAAGTGAAAGTATAGGTCAGGCCAAAATGAAAATCTATGCCTGGTAATTTCAAGCTATATTTCGAAATATGCCATGCCATTAAAAAAGGTAGGCAGTGAATAAAACGGCTAAGATTGTTATTATAACTAACGCCTCAAGCTTAACTGGGTTCATTGCCGATTTGAGTACACCAGATCAATCCCGCTGACAGGTGATAGCTGATGGCACCCAACGACAGAACTAGTTGAGAGAGGCGAAACAAAGGACCCGCATGATGTGGTGGTGAACACGTTACTACCCGGAAAGGACAACAGCGCGTTCGTTCCCCATCGGAGATACCTGCGGTTCGGAGTTCTGCCAATATCTCAGCAGCATTGAAGTTATATTTCGCTATATACCCTACCATTAAAAAGAGTAGGCAGGAAATAAAACGGTTAATATTAGGCCTGGTAATATTGAAAAGAAAGAGAAAAATAAAGAAAGAAAGAAAAATGAACTAATCTAATTTCATACCAAAATCCAGTAATAAGACGAGAATGAGCATAAATTTCAGGAACAAATAACAAGCAAACTAAGAAGCACAACGAAAGTGAACTCGCATAAAAATTTGGAAATCAAAGAAGGTTACTGTAGATTTCGAAGAGCATTTCCAGGAAAAGGGATAGAAATAGATCTTATTTAAAAAACTAAGTAGATTATAGGAAAACTTGAAAGTAAGGAGTATTGTGCTCCTCCTATACAGTAAAAAAAAATATGGAAAAACAAAGCATTGCGAGGAATATATGTGGGACAGAAGATTGAAGAATGAAAGAAAAATGATTTAAATGAACACTAGGCACAGAGTGGGATAAGACTGATAGAAACCTTCAATTTCATTGACAATAATCTATTTAGCATTAAATTTTTAAGGAAAAATAGACAAGTATAACAATTTTCAATAGAAAGCTAGCTGAGAGATAGGCGAAACAAGTTCCTGCATGGTGTGGTGGTGAGCATGGTAGCCCCGGAAAGGTAATAGCGCGTTCGTTCCCCTCCTCTAACACCTGCGCTATCGAGTTATGCAAATATTAAAAAGTTAACATTATAACAATTTTTTCTTTGCATTCAACAAATAGTAGCACATATAGTTAATAGATTGTCGGACTCAATGAATAGAAAGGATGAGTGAATGAAGGAAGATAACGGGATGAATAAGCAAATCAACGAATTAGGGGCTATATTTTCAGTTAGATGAATATTTTTCGTTTCATCGACTGTATAAAACAAATGAATAAGAGAAGATTTAAGGCCTGGTCGTTGAATTTATCATAGAGAAAAATAATACATAATAATAAAAATAATAATGAATAAGACAGAATCAGCTGCTGATGATATGGGGTGGCCTCGTGGTTACTAGTAGAAGCATTGATCGGTCAAGAACATGAGGAAGTCGAGAGATATCAGATGGTCAGATGATTGTTGCCGGTGAGACATAGCGTTTAATTGGGAAGTCTAAAGAAAGAAACGAGCACAACCTGTACAAACACAGATATATACATACATACATGCATACCTACAAATATACATACACACATACATACATACATACATACATACATATACATACACAAACGAGATTGGTTCGCATCTACACTACTCCTTCGTTTTCGGTATATAGAAATCTCATGCGGTGGGTGGCGAATGTGTATCAACAGAAGTTAAGATTTAATTAATTAGTTGATTATTGATTAATTGTCATTGACACTAATCAATAATCCATATTGATTGATTAGATTGCTTAGTTGATTAAGAAACTATGACTTCAGGACTACATGTAGCGGTTTTGCACACAAAGCCTAATGTGGAATTAGAAATCTATTTAGCTTTATTCGTTGTTTACCTATAAAAAAAACGAGTATTTAAACTCATAACGTGACGAGAAATCTGTAGGTGTGAAAAAACTGTGAAAAGATGAACACAGTAGTTGGTTCAGTGAGAAATCGAACGCCTCTTGATTGGAGGCGGTGGTGGTGGTGGTCGATGACAGCAGTAAGTCTACCGATAAAGAAATGACACCGTGGAAGGAATTTAAGGAATCAGGGTAACGACAGTGATTTTTGCCTTCAGAGTAAGACGTGTAGACGTCACTACTATACGAATCAAAACCACCTAATAGTGGCATTTTTCAAACGGAGACACACACACACCGTAAGTGGTAAACAGTAAACAGAATCATAATCGCTACGACGAAGCACGGGAGGCCAATAACAGCAACACGGCCCCCTATTCGTACTCCATTTCACCTTGCAATCACCCGGAAGCTATCCCAATGCGTGGGAACGACGACGAGGCGCCGCTGTTCGACTCGTTAGTGCCTGTTTCATTATCATTAGCTCAGTCACATATTTCAAGTAGAAAAACTCTAGAAAACCTCATAGCCATTTCCTAGGAGATCTTTCTCTATTGAATATGAAGCCTTTCACGAAAAAAAAGAATGACAGAAAGAAGATTTACAGGAGCTGGATGTATAAGAAATGAGAAAAAACTACAAAAAAAAGAAACGCATGTTGTGGGGATAACAAAGGAAATATACCTGAGTGAATTATTTACTTACTTGATACTTGAACGGCCCGTCCTCACTAGTTGTGCGAGCCCCAGCATAACCACCATTTTTCGGAGATTTGCTGATTAAGCCGTTGTGGTTCCCTGGAATCCCGAGGACAACCTGGCCAAAGTCTGCCCCACGTCGTCACCACTATAGCTAGTCGCCGCCCTTGTCGATCAGAGGGAGATTTGCCACCATGCGACTTTGATACAAGGACGGTGGTGGATCCTGGTATTGGTTTACTCTTAGCTAGGATTCCTGATGGAAACGCCAGACTCCTTCTCAGCTTGGGAGATCCTGCCAGGGAGACGAAACCCCAGCTGTACATCGCAGGCCGACACCCAGGAACACCTCCCAATCACGATGAGGCGGTAAACCGTTGGGAGACTGAATGAATTAGTTCAATCAAAAAAGGAAAAAGCTGTGAAGTTGGACATCTTGGCCCAAATCCTGGCAAATAACCGGAATTTCAAACTACAAAAAAGAACGATGTGGAATACTTATTCAAAGTGATACACCTATATGAACAGACACGGATTTGATAAAAAAAATCATAGCAGATTTCGAACTGGTTTAAATTAACGGTGAACTTCCTGGACTCGGTTTCAGTAAACAAATAAACCAAGTAAATTGCCCAAGGGCGCGTATGGCGCAGTGGTTGGAGGCGCCATTAAGACACACACTAACCTTCCGGAGTCGGCAAATTGGTGCCGGACTTGTCTGGGAGGAAAACAGCATTGGCTCGATACATCGCTAGGACACTGCGAATCATTGTAAAGGCCAGATATGCATTCAGTTACCTTCAACGATACTTAATGAAGTCGAATGCATAGCGCATCCCTCGGGGACTGATCAGTGCCGAGAGCTTTACCCTTTTATCCGTTTTAAATTGCTCTTTTAGAGATAGAAATCAAATCAAACAAAAAACGAACGCACAAACAGGTATATTTTCTTGCCGCTGCACTTTACAGATGAATGAAAAACCGTTGATTTGAAACAAAAAAGAAGTACACGGAAAGTGAGATAAATGAGTGGCGTTGTCGATATGGGCTGTACTCGGTCGTGTCGCCCGTCGTCGGCGTCGTGTTCAGAGAAGAGGTTCGTCGAGTTCGTCACGACTAGTTCTAACAGTTTATTTTCATAATCGTTATGAGGAAAGGAGAAACGACTACGGTCACAAGTACACATATTCCCACATATATACGTACATGCGTACATGAATACATACACACCCGCACATACATCTACACAAATACACAAGCACAAGCAAAACGAACACCGACGCCAATAATCACATGATATCGTCAGTTATAACGAAGTACAGAGCTACATATGGAATGGATGGGATCCTAGTCGGTTCAAATGTCCACTTCAGTGCTGATCGTCATCATCACCACCACTACCACTACCACCATCGAAACCGAACACTACGAACGAACGATATTTGCGCACGCCTCGCTTCTATTTCAGTCCTGTCGCAAGTCACGCCGTCGTTGTCGGAGGGATAAGAATAGCCGTCACTGAGCACGAATTTAACTGTTCTGTTGTCGCGTGCAACGACGGAGAAGTGTCCATTCTTCACTAAATTTGGTCAACGCTTGACACATATACTACGCATTGAATTCGCGACACGACAACGACCACAATACACAACACTTCGCCATCATCATCACCATAATGGAAGAAAAAATGTGTCATTTGTCATCGAAAAGCTGGAAGTCACGTTGAATGGAGAACAATGGACGTAGAAAGGGAGCACAGAACAGGTGCATAATTATAGCCATAGGAGTTCGTTGGATGTTTCACAGGATGGAATGATTAGGATGCACACATACGATGAGCTGTTACTTTGTTGATTACAAAACGTGTTGCTAATGGAGTGTTAACCGTACCTAATAGATCAGTGTGCGAAATGCTGCCCGACTTGATGACGACGAGGAAATGACTGCGCTAAAAAGTTCATTCGTCAGTGCACCGATCCGAACGTGTCCCCGCCATGAATTACTCCCGAAAATGCACTCCATCGTTGACGACGATGATGACAAAGTACCAACAAGTACATCGCACTTCAGAATGCAACAACGACAGACAACACCGACGACGGTCGATGACACAACGTCAATATTCTACTCCTTCATCTGCTAGTAGTTCATTACCGACCAAGTGAATAACAACAACAAGAACTAATGAGAGGCCAAAAACAAGTGTGTACGTACTCTGATCAGCGCACGACGTGATGCACTCTTGGGACTTACTTCCGCGGAAAAACCATAGTGCAGCCACATGAATCCCAGTGATCCTGAGAAGTCAGTATGTACAAGGGGGTTGGTCATCATCATATCCAGAATATTGTAGTACACAAAATATAATCTGGTGATTGCGGTAGTTTAAAAAACTTCTACATCTGAAAGAAAGACGAAGTGACAGGGCGATCTAAGAAAAAACAGCAACCCGAACGCCCTATTCTGATCACAAAGTGTTACTGTCTTGCCTTGACTGTTGATAAGCACAATGTCAGATTATTGCGGTGTCGGGTCGGACGAGCTTCGAAATCAGAAAAACGTTGTAAGAGTGCGAACTGATTTATGCTTGAAACGAAAGAATACGATGAAGGTGAAGTATATAAAGAACAGTTGCAGCATTTATTGCAGGGTCGTTCCGAATGCTAAATGACCTATGACTGACAGGATTACAAAAAACAGAAAGACAGAGAGGAGTAGAGTGAGAAGGTGAGAAAGGAGAGTGATAGGAAAAATTTCTGATTTGAAAAGAACGAAAAATTTAGTGTTCAGCGTCCAAAGCTAGAAAACACCATTGATTCTAAAGTCGGATTTCCTCTATATAAGTCACAGAAAAACCTCTCATTCATTTTAATCGAATTTTAAAAAGGAGGATTAATAACTAAACCCTTGTCGAAACCAAGGTAGGTATGGTGAAAAAAAAACTAAGCAACAACACAACGCTTTTATATTGACCTGAATTCCATTGAGAAGAACCTGCAGATATAAAGTTGACCTAATGGAAATAATTTTATTCAGTTCACCTCATTTTCACATACTTCACAAAGATTGGAGAAATTCCGATAAGACCAACCACCATTATTCTGTATCTATTTTACGAGCAAAGTAATTAACCAGAAAACAGGCTAAGAGAAAGGCAAAGCAAGGGCCTCAGAGGTGCAGCGAGTAACGCGCGATCCTCCGTAAAGGGTAATCGCGAGTTCGAATCTGGACTTGGGTCCAAGTTGTTTTGCAAATATCTGAGCACCATAGTGGTTGTACTTCACATAACGCCATGCCGAAAAAATAATAGTAGGCAGTAACTTGAAAGTAAACATCGCAACTAGCTGTGTTCCTGGTGTTTGAAGAGTAGAGTGGAGAGGGTGGCGGAGGTATGATGGAAATTGGAAGGGGGGGAGGTGGTGTTGTGGGGGTTAGAGCGGCGGCGGCGGAGGCCATCAAGAATGAAGCAGCTCCGAACTGGCTGCTTCTTGAAACTGGTCGCCATCATGTCGGATCGTTGTGCGATTGCGCTACGAGCCAAAAAACAAATCGCCTATGCTTCGACGTCGTCGTGCTCGACGATTGTGCCGCTCCCTTAAAGGGATCCAAGAAACAAGAGGCACAAGTCGACTTGAATTTAGTTAAGGGCAAAAGGAATAAATACAGCGTCCGACGTTGATCAATCCTTGCAGCGAACCCTGTGGCAAGCAACCGGATGGTTATTGGTGATCGAATGCCTGTCTAGCCTATACAATGACTACCACACCGAGGAGTTGCACACAAGTATCAAGCAGGTGCTGCTACTCTCCCAGAGAAGTCTACGAACAATCTGCCTATGTCGGCGGAATGGATGGCATAGTGAGTCCCGAGTTGCGAGATAGAACCAAGGACCACGTGAATAGCAGAGCCCCTCTAGCCACTGCGTCCCATGCGCAACCCAATTAGGTTATCAAAAATAATCGAGAGGATATTCAGTTATTATTTATATTTATATTTCGTACACGAAAGACTGCTGCACTCTATTAGACGGTTGTTTATTCTTCCGAAAAAAAAAACTAATTCCCATCGTCCATGTTCCGGAACTTATAAGTACAATGTAAAACACAACACTACACAGTATCACCATGAATATTTCCTCTGAAGATGAAGATTTCTCACTCCACGAAAGAAATTCGGCGATTTGAAAACGCAAGAACAGTGTACAAAGGGCATTCGTACGTTCAACAAAGAGCGTTCAACACATTTGCGACGAAGCTGGTTTTTCGATAATTGATGATAATTCCTCGATTACTAAAGTATATCAGAAGTTCAGAACTTCATAGATTTATAGATGAGACTTTACTCCATCGCATTAATGAGATAAATAAATTTTGCACAATGTCCTTCTAAATTCAAATCTGTTCGGGACCAAAAAGGACCAAAAATTTCAAAAACTGAACTGAAAATTTAATCTGAAGTATCAAAAGCGATTGGAATTTAAGGCAGACTTTCGTGAAGCTGACCGCGGGTCCTCAGAGAATCACAATGGCTAAACCAGCAAAACACCGAAAAGTGGAAAATATGCGGGGTGCTCACACAACCAGTGAGAACGGGCCGTCGAAGTAACCAAGTAAGTAAGTATGAAAATTTCCAATACAACAGCGGCAATTGCAATTATAAATAATATATTGCAAAACATTATAAACATTATGTTGTCCTGTTGGACGAAACCCCGCCTGTTCAATTGCTTTCGTGCTCAAAATAAGGGGTCGCTAACCAAAAAGTGAAAGAAAACATATATAGGCTCTAGAAAATCTGAATTTCACTTTGATAGTGATAAAACAACTGACATCGTGTAGGGAAAATCTGCAGATTTCAACTGGGTTCGTTGGACCTAGTAAAATTCGTTGTCGGTTGAGTTTCATTAGTTCGAAGATGAAAGCAACCACTGTTATCGCACCGTATTACTCCTGTAAGGGTCACACAGTCGCGTAAGGACGAAGAAGTTCCACACCAAAACTGGCAGACAATGAGCACGACCTGCTTATTTCTCGTTAGGATCGACGTAAAAAACCGAAAAAAGAAGTGGAAGGAACCAGTTTTCTTCGATTTAGGATCGAATGAATCGCAACAAATTCGCAAGCAGTACTTGATTACTTTAGGAACACTTCGCGATCGAGACGTAGAACAAATATTGACGAAGCGACGATCTGTAAACGGTGTAGTACATATGATCGACGACACCACTACTATCGATTACGGCAGAACCACTACTAAAGAGCTATTCAGTTCTGCTTTCGTCGTTATTCATTGTGTTCACACGCACACATGCACGCCACCGCCGCGCGACAACACCATCGACGCGACGTCGCACGCGGAAGTTATGATTGCACGACGGACGAGTACGTCTGCTGTTAGTCGTGAACTGAACGAGTTTTGGGTTGTAATTCCCAAAAAAAAATTCCAAACTTAAGCCGTTCATCGAAAAGGAAAATCATTAAGTAGGCCATCCAAAACACAAACATGAAATAAAATATTAATATTTATATTAATAATAAAAAAATATTTTTCGCTAGCTTTCAGTTGTTGTACAGATTTCTACGGTTTCATAACAAGAAATTTTTTTAAACTCCAAAAAAATCGTTACTATTTGGTATCCATTTAGTTGACCACAGTAGCTTACAGTATCGTACATTCACAACTTTTCTAAGACCTAAGTAATTTAGAAAACTAAATGATAAACAAATCTATTTCCATAAAATATTTTGCGATTTATTCTCATTGAAAGCTCTAGAGCTCCTAGAGCTCTTTATCTAGTTTTTCTTTAAACTTTTTAGCAAATCCTTACAGTTAAGGAGAACTTAGGGCACTCACAATGGAATCAGAGGAGATCGAAATAGAAACGTAAGGCGTGATAAAATATGAACTTCCAATGTAAACTGCTCTAGTGGATGAAAAACCGAAGATGAAACCGAGTGAGAGGAGGGATTATAGTGGGCCACACCAACACCCACACACCAAAAAAACATATACGAATATATGCATCTACACATCTGTACACACTAATATACACATATACGCAGAGTACAAACACATCCAGACGGATTATTCAAATGGAATTCGAAATCGAAGAGATACGATTCGCATATCGAAGAGCGGACACAACGAAAACCAGACATCGTACGCGCGTGCTCGCGATGAACTTGCCGTCCGCTGCGACGGCAGAGAGGGCGGTGGCGGCAACGGTGGCGGATGTCTGCCGTCCGAGTCCACTCCGATCTCGTCCACCCAAAGCCACAATAACAAGTGCCTGACAGAATGAACGAATTACGGCGACCCTCGGGGAATTCATCATCACGACACGGCGGACCATTGGTCCACCCGTATCGACTGCAATGATGACACAGCATCAAAGCATCTACATTAGTCCTATACACTTTCACAGTGGAAGAAGCCGTGGTGAAAAATCGTCGAACAGTGCAATTATTTCAAAAAAAAAAGCACTTGATTTCCCTTCTATAGGTATAGAGAAGGTAAAGTGAATGCATTTCCATACTATCATTCGCTTTTCTAACTATTAACAAAAGTTTTTTTAGACCAAAAACCATTAGAGAACAGACTTTTGTTAATATGAATGCCAAGAATTCCTTTGAATTACAGGGAAAACCTGGAGAATAGAACGATGAGACCTGAACGGTTTCGGTGCAACTCTACATATATTTTCGTATTGATAAACGGCAAGCAATGACGCTATATAGCACGAAAGACGACGAATTCTTACACAAACTAACCGGCAACGAATTGAAAGGAGAGGTGTGAGAGCCAGCCAATACATTGTCGACATCGAGAGAGGTGTGGGGGTGTGTCGGAATACGGACTGAAGAGGAGACAGAGCATAGCGCTATTCAAAACATGGAAAAGTATCCTCAGACGAATTTCAAACCATCCACAAACATCGAACGTCGACAAACAAACACCGTTGAAGAAAAGCCGCCGAAAGTGTTTTGGTGAGGAACGCGGTGTCGAAACGAGTACAAATTTGGAATGATACAACGATAGAAGTATGGATGATATCAGCAAAAACTGTTCGATGAGTACAAGTAGTTATGAGGAAGGAAGATAGGCAAAAAGATTGTGAGCAGTGGTCAAATAGAGTTTCCGGAATGAGATGGTCAGATGAGTGTCAGTTTATTTGAGAAAATCGTTTTAGCGGCAACATATTGCTAATAAAGGAGGACATCAAGAATGCCCTTTACGACAAACGTGGTTATCTGGTGCCTCTCTGAGCCAGATCTTGTGCACTTTCCTTGATCCCTTAAACGTTATTTACTGCTCAAGCTCAGCAGGAATGACGACGCAATTATCACCTACGGAAGAAATTCGACCAAACGCTTCATTAAACTGATTTTTAAATGAATAAAGATGTTCTCTGAAATGAAGCGAATGACAGTTATGCAAAACGAAACCAGACAAAGGCATGACAACGAGAAGGATCCACGAAAAAACAAATTCAGCTGTGACAAGAGGAATGACCGATAATTGTTGAAATTTCTTGAAGAAAAGTAAACGATAAAATCTTACTTTGATCCGAACCTTTCTTAGAAAAGTGGTCACATCTGAACGAATATGTCTTTGTTAAGAAGACCCCGACTGAAACAAAACTGAAAGGATTTTGTGCACAAGACTGATGACATGGATCCAGAATACACCCGCTGTCCTTTGATGACAACGAATCCATGCATACAAAAAAGCTGAAATGAATCTGTGAAAACTTTACCTAAGACAATTTTTGGGGCAATTATAAAAATGACGGCATAGATAAACGCTAATGAGAAACACTTAAGGGATACTGTACTGCGAACGGTGACTTATATGATGCAAGATCTCGTATAAGTGAGGGAATGGTGAAAAGTGAAAGCGATACTGAAAACGGTAGCGATTCAGTACGTCGCGTTGGAGCCGGATTCGCTCGTCGCAAAGCCGAGTGAGACGTCGCGCTCGGCGAAACCAGTCACAACCAGACAAGACGACAACGACGATGACCACCATCGCGTTTCAGGACCAACAGATCGACCGATCGACCGTGCCACCAAAATAGAACATATCCAATCGCTTAAATTCCACAGCGTTTGTAATGTGATGCTAGACATCAAGTCTTCTTAGATAGCGACCAGTGTGGTAAGGCAAGAAGACCATATCAAACTTGGCGAATAATCCGAGTGCGGCCAGCATGGGCGGAACTCAAGGATTAGCTCATCCTTTTTCCACATATAGCGAACCACTATTAAACAATCGAAAGCAAAAAAAGGTGAAGAAAACCGATGATGGGGTATTTCCCTAGTAAACGAGACCTGACCTTAGCACAGGATTCTTGCTCTCTCCTACTACTCGTAATGTCAAAGTTTTTCGTCTGGACAACATGAGTTAAAACAATTAAAAAATAACATAAAACTACACTTTGTAAAATAAAACAGAAATTTTGAATCGATCAATGTCGGCATAAATCCGAGAAGTTGACTTTACTCGATAACGACCCAGGACCAAAACACTCAACTAAAAAACAAGCGATGTCTTTCTAAGAAACACCACAAATGTTCTCCAAAAGTTCGTAAGACCACTTGAAAACAAAGAAAAGAAGACGCAAAAAACCTAGCGTTCGTAAATGGACGCTACAAAATTGATTGAAAATTTAGCCCAGGGATTTCCGATTATGACAGAAGAAAAAGCGAATATTCATTAGCGGTAACGAAGAAATTTTCATCTGTTTAGGTTCAGACATAGAAAACTGAGCTTAAGGAGATAAGAACAAACCGTGAATAAACAAACATAGATCAAAAGTATCCAATATAATAACAATAGCATCTTTAAACGGAGTCCGGATTAAAGGGCAGTGTCGTGGACACGACGCGAGATGGCGGCCGGTGGCGGTTGACCTCTGGCCGCACCGAGTGGTACGCCCTTGCAACCGGACGACGGCCGGCCGGCCGGCCGTTCGGTCGGTCGGTCGGTCGGTCGGTCGGTTGTACCCATCACCTCCCCCTCCTCTGCCTCCATGCTAACCAGTAAACCATTATTGTGACCATAGCATTGCTGTTGATGTGGTTCAGATAGGTAACAGAAAAACCTCTGACATAGATGTACGCTGGACTTTTTGGCAAGATTAGGTGAATTCAACCTAAAAAAAACCTAGAAGATGTGAGGCTCAAGGAGTTCCTGGAACAATGAGAACGTACTGCGCTACCCTAGCATGCGATAAGAAGAAATGGAAGATTTGCCGGCATCCGCTCGAGTCACTTGACGACCAACAGGACGACATATGATACACGTGATATTAGGTGACTTTTTGACTTTAACGTTAAGTAATTTGGGTACTAGGATAGACTTACTGTAGAGACGATGGGTGAACCTAGGATAATGACCGTATTGTTAATTTCAACACTTTTCAGATTTAACGATAGCTTTGAGAAGGAGAAGATATTCAACTGAAAACAGAAGAAGAGGGATGTTTCTCGAAAAACTTCTTGAATGTCACAATTGGACGAAATTGAAACCTTTTGATAGGAATAAGCTCAGAGTCAGGGGGAAACTACATATGATAGCCTAGCACGAGGTGCTGAAGAAAAGAAACGGAATAATGATCGGGCAAAGAACACTTACTGCTGGCCATATGACAATAGGACACGATCGCTTGATTGACTCACAAATCAGCTGATAATCAGGTGACGTAAAAGTAGCGAACACGGGGTCAAGAGCACCGAAGGAAGTGATAAGCGAGTGAACTGGGTGTCTAAGAAAAGTGAAGAAGAACCTCGAGTATGCGAATCTTGGTTATCGACGTTAATATCCATGAACGTTGTCGTTCGGTAGAACTTCGGATCCAACTGTCATAATCATGTACGCTTTCTCAATCGGACATCGAAATCAAGACTAGACAGCTGGAATCAACAATGCTATGAATCCACAATTCTAATGACATAAGGTGTCAGACAACGCGTGCAGCCTAGGAAGGCCATCTAAGGTCGGCCGCTTGAGGTCAACCAACACATACAGAGAGACACGGACGCACATAAACACACATCTGCACTTACCCGGATCACTCCGCCTTACGAAAAAGAAGAGCACCAGAAACTACCGCCTGTCGCTATTTCATCGTTTTCACAGACAGTAACTGTACAACATCATTATCACCACCACCACTACTACAGCCACATAGTGGCACTTTGCGAAATAAGCAGCACCGTTTAAAGAGTGACTGACAATGCTGCCAGGTGATGGTCGAAACCAGTCATAAAACATCCGAAACCATAAAAACACAAATAAAACTTGAAATGATTCAAATTTTTGCGGTGTAGCACTGATCCAGAATCGTAGGACTAACGGGATAGTGGTAGGATTTTTTTCGAATACGTAACTAGGAATCATTTGTTGTCTTGGAATATCCTGAGGTTTTATTGTACTTATTCCGGATCGAAACTCTACTAGTTAAAAGGTAAACAAAAGAAAAGCTTTATGAATAGTTTACTGAACATTAGGACAGAAATATGGAAAAGAAAACAGAGTAAGAACAGAATAGATTTTATAACTGGGCGACATATTTGCTTTTACAAAGCCATGTGACGAAGGACACCTTATTATGAGTACAGAAAGACGTTAGGAAATCCATTAACGATGAACTAAGATGGAATCCATAATTTATCATCGAATTTCACAATATTCCACTAATGAAAACACTTACGTCAGTGAAAAGTTCAATCTATTTAAACGATGGCGTCATTCGTTGACTTTTAACGCCAGCACGAAACGACGTCACTCAGTCAGAAGCGAGAAGAAAAACTCTGGATGGGCGTGAAAACGTAGTCAGCTCAATCCGTGTGGTCATCACAGACATTCGGAGTACAAAAATTAACAACACCCGATATACAGCACATTTTAACATGTTGTAACAATGGAGCAAAATTTTGTTGCCGTGTACAGAATTCACAACATTGCGACGGGAACGCGAAAGTACCGTGTCCGTACACAGAAGCCAAATTAACGAGAAATCGGAATAAAATCGTCGAAAGCCTGAATCCGTTTCTTCTTGGTTAACGCTGCGTTTCCTGATCGCCAACGATGCATGAAGAGAGCTTACTCGATGCGGGAAGGAGGCGAACAGTGTTTTGTAAATGAAGTACCGACTCGTATGAAGTGCTGAGATATTTGCAAAACTCCGGACCACAGGTGTAGGCAGTGGGGAACGAACACGCGCTGTTGTCCTTACCGGGGAGCAGCGCGACCGGGACCCGGATGGTGTAGTGGTGAAGTGCGCTGCTCCCCGGTAAGGACAACAGCGCGTGTTCGTTCCCCACTGCCTACACCTGTGGTCCGGAGTTTTGCAAATATCTCAGCACTTCATACGAGTTATATTTCACAACATACCCTGCCATTAAGAAGAAAAAGGCAGTAAATAAAAGAGTTAAGAAGTACCGACTGTTATTTTTTATATTCTTGTTGACCAAATGCGACGTGTCATTTTATTCTTTATTGAGGAACAAGCTGACGCTTCGGCAGATTTCGCCTTTCTCAGAGAGCCTGGAAAGGTCAAGTTGACCGCAATCTACCCAGCCAAACATTTCCATAACCAAGCACAGAAAATGCTAAACCAAGATTTCAATCACATTGAACTTGACCTTTCCAGGATCTGAGAAAGGTGAAATTCACAGAAACGTCAGCTGTTCTTGAACAAAGAATAAAATGGCACCTCGCGTTTGCTCAACAAGAATATACAGAATTATTTGATCAATGTTGAGGTCAATAGAAAGTCGGTCGTAGGAATTACTACTGACTATTATACCCAAATAAATCAGGCGAAACTCTTTCGTATTCAGTCATTTTTCGTTGTAATGATGACGACGGGATCTACGGATTATCTTTGCATGAACGCCATCGTTAATGGCAAAGGGCAAGGCTCTACAATTGATGATCGATGTAACACGGTAGCTAATGACATCGATAAGTTTAGAATGTGATAGTGGTCCGTCCTTAGTTATGGTATCAACGAATTCAGAATATGATAGTGATCGTCGTGCCTCGATATGATATCGATAAACTCAAAATATGACGGCGATCGTCGTGACTCGGCTATGATATCGATGAACTCAGAATGTGATGACTCAACTGACAAATGGCTTAGATTTACGTCAGTGATTAGTAGTTATCAATCAAACTGATTACAGATAGATAGACGGGGTCGCGGCTTTCGCCTAATGTCAATAGGTAGTTTGGTATATATGAAAAAGAACGTGATAACGATCTCCATCTTAGATTCTCTCTGAAGGAAAACATCTCTCAGTTTAAGAACAGTCACTTGTGATTCTCATGGAAATAAGAAAGTGCTAGACGAAAAGAAAACAAACTTCATTAGCGAATTTGTTGAAAATTTTCCTATTTTTGAAACCTCTATACTTTAACATTACTGATTCTCAGCTAGACATCGCTATGCTATGTTTCGGGTAATCGCGGAATCACATACGTTCCAGACGTTAACCTCTTCGGCTTCTCAAATCTAGTTCATCCCACGTTTTATCGATGTTTTATTCTGGTTTACAAGGGTTATGTTGTAAAATTCTCGTGTAATCACTGATTCTGCTACTTTCATTCTAGCAAAGTTCAGAAGACCTACGACAGCATCGTTATCGTCGAAATGAAAAGCTCTTTGAACTTTTAGCATGAGCCCTGGCTAGCACGATAATAAATGTGCGAGTTCTAAGCCTAATGAAATGCCCAAAAATGCAGATGATTCATAAACTATTGTAAGAATGATTGTAGAACAAATGATGAAGATCAGGAGAATTTGTACTTAGCCATGAGACAAGCACAACGGAAATTTGAAAAAAGTCAAGCTAAGGACATTGAAAAATGAGCTTTAGAGGAAGTTCTGCTTAACTACAAGCGAATTGATTCATGAGAACATAGTTCGAGGAAACAATCACTATTACCTTTTCCACATTAAACCAAATAAAACTTAGAGGGAAACTCTCCCGAGACGAATTACCCAAAATGATTTTAATGAATTAATGACTAATGAATGAACAACGACAACGACAACGAAGATCTGCACCAACCTCGCGTCAGCTTAAGAAGATCAGTTTATAAGATCACATAAATAAATATATCAAAATGATTTTATTTAGGCGCTAAAAATAGAATTTCAAATTGAGGTGGTGAACCATAAAACCTTATCCTGATTTTTGACGAGAAGCATAGTTGCTTGACGCTAGGAAACTGCGGCAACTATCACAGTACCACAAAAAGTAATCGTAGCCTCATGTTCTTCGTTATTGTAAATTTTCGTTCTGCCAATTCATATTTACATTCATGTAGACGAACTTCGTTTATTACTCATTTATAAGAACGTGTAGTGCAATGGTTAACGGTGCCTTGCAATATACATTGATCCCACTTCCCAACCTAACCCCAATCCCTCTGGGTTCGACGAGTTGGTACCACCTCTTCAACTTACTGTGTAGGTCAAGGGTGCACTCAATCAGCTCTACAGTGCCTACAAACGATTCGAATGCACGGTGTATTCCTCACGGACTGATCAGGATAATGACGAAAGCGCTGTCCCACGTCCTTTTTTATTCATTTATAGTTATTTAGTATAAATTAGACCGCTCAAAAAAAAATACACACAGAGAGGGAAAGAGTGACAGAGAAAAGGCGGGACACCAATACTTTACTGATGTGAAGGACAGAATTTCTGAACAGTAGAGTGATTACTAGAAAAAAAAGTGCGAACGGATTTGCAAAAGATTGAGAGAGCGAGAGAAGCAAGCGAACGGCGATCGAAGAGTACTGAGAAATAGAACAATGTAACAGCACAGTGCAAAGTGAAGAAAAAATTTTAAACTTCTATGTTTTGTGAAGAGAATATCAATGAACGGTTTGGAATGAAAGATATAATCATTCATCAAGAGCGACTCGTGAAAATCTCGTGGTCCGACTCAAAACATAGTGGCCGACTGACGTATCAGAAGAGACCCTGCAGTTCAGGTATCAGTTCGATTTTATCAGTTTATCAGACATCGGGGTCAGATTGTCCCTGAACTATCTCCACAGGCTTCTGCTAACAATTGCTGAAATTTTTCCACCACTCTATCACCAAAACATAACAGATAGGTTTCACTGAAGGTGCTTTAGCGTTAGGTTAGCTGAATGTCAGGTTTTGTGTAAGAATCCAAATTGCCTTGCAAAATTTCCCTGAAACAAGCGCACCATCAGAGAACATTCTTTAGCCGCTGTGAGGCAAGTTGTCTTCTACGATGTTCATCACGTTGTGAATTTTGAAAAAAAAATTACAGCTTGTCTGATAAAATTGCGTTAGCAGAGGCTACACTCATAGCATCTTACAAGAAAAGTGCAATTCTCCATCTCTTCAGTGACTTAAAATGAACCAGAGATGAACAAAATGAGCGGCAACGTGGTCATCTCTATTCTGCAGACGAATATTTTTCCTTTTGGAACAGATTAGTTAAAAAAACTACAGCAAAAATTATCAAAAAAATATGATAAACAGATGTGCTAAAATAAATGTGCAGAACTCTGCACCATTGTCGGCATCTACAACAACATAGCGCGCCCATAGCGGTGAGCCACGTCCGTGGCTCAGCAAGCCTTCCATCTCTCCGGGGTCGGCAGATTGGTACCAAACTTGTCTGGGAGAAGAATAGCACCTGATCGATACATCGGTAGGCCATCGCGAGTCATTTTAAAGGCCAGATATGCATTCAATCACCTCCAACGATGCTTAATGAAGTCGAATGTATGGCGACTCTCTGACATTGATCAACGCCGTCAGCTCTATCCTTTATTTTACAACAACATAGCTCCTGGTTGAAAATATTAAATGTTAAAGTCGAAGTATTCTAGAAAAAATCGACACCATGTCGGTTAGAATGCCAAAATAGAATAGCACCCGGTTAGAGTCTGTCTCTTCGACCTTCTAGAAGAAGTGTTGTTGTTAAACGGAATGATCGTTTTGCTACACAGATACCAGTTGCCTTCAAGATCGGCAGTCGATGCCACTCGAACTCATAGGAGAAACAACAAAGAAACTATCTAGACAACACTTCTACCGAAGTAGCAAGAACTCATCATACGGCTGCGAAGATGGATAACAATACTTGGTGATGTGAGTTGCGAACATCGTTAGTTTTCTCCTAAATACGGCATGTTGTTCGATTCGCAGGCAGTTTTATTTAATCAGACTGTAGGAAAAGCTTAAAAGAAAAAAAAGAACTTCCAGAATAATCAAAAGCAATTAATCTTAAACTTTTTATTTACGGCCTATTCTTTTTGACGGCAGCGTATGTTACGAAATATAACTTCCATAATGCTGAGATATTTGCAAAACTTCGGACCGCAGGTGTTTGTGGTGGGGAACGAACGAGCTATCGCCCTTCCCGAGGAGTAACGCGTTCATCGCCACACCATGCAGGTCCCTCCGGCGTTTTGCAAATATCTCAGCATTATAAAAGTTATATTTCGCAAAATACCCTGCCGTTAAAAAATAGGCAGTAAATAAGAAGGTTAAGATTGTGATTACAGCAATAGCCTCAGCTTAACTGGGTTCAATGCCGATTTGGGCTCCGTAGATCAATCCCGTTGACGGGTGATTGCTGATGAGAAAGATTGATAGAACTAGATGAGAGACAGGCGAGACGAAAGACCCGCATGGTGTGATGGTGAACGCGTTACTTCCCGGAAAGGACAATAACGTGTTCGCTCCCTACCGCAGATACCTGCGATCCGGAGTTTTGCAAATATCTCAGCATTATAAAAGCGATTAAATCCAACAATTGCTTGAGAGTTCAAAATTATGAGCATGTAATTTCCAGTGCCTAGAGCGGGATAGTACAGTGGCAGTGATGTCTGTCATTACGAACATGGTTCTAGTTCGATTCTGCTTCAGACTAACCAAGCCTCTCATCCCGCCGCGGTGGAGAAATTGGTAGCGTACTTGTTTGGGAAAAAAATCACTCTCTGTAATCCAACAGGAAACGCTCCAGCACAGCTCATTTAAGACTCCAGGGAAATAGTTCCGAGGATCGACTTTCTATTAACCTCGGCATTGGAATATGAATGCGTCGTTTTCTTCTTCAGCAATCGCGAAGTTTTTAAACAGCATACATTTACAACGTTGCTGAGATATTTGCAAAACTCTGGACCGCAGGTGTCTATGGTGGGGAACGAACGCGCTATTGTCCTTTCCGGGGAGTAACGCGTTCACCACCACACCATGCGGGTGATTGCTGTGGCAAAGATCGATAGAAATAGCTGAGAGACAGGCGAAACAAAGGACGTTGTGGTTGTATTTCGCTTAGTACCCTGCCGCGAAATTATAGTAGGCAGAAAATAAAAAAAGGTATAGCATACATTTACTTCCATAGAAAAACACAATACGATACAACAGCTGACGTTTCGGCAGTATCGCCTTCTTCAGAGCTTGGAAGGGTGCACGATCAACAGTTTCTAGAAGCACTCACCGCTTTTTACGTGACTTTCAATGAGGGAGTTTGGAACAGCTGATTATAGTCGCATATGGTTGATGACTGCACCATCCCACATCAGAAATTGATGCGAACATACGGGGTCAGGTCGCGTATGACCTCTGGGCATTCCTCACTGCTATTCATTGTAAGGTTTTTGGTATTTATCGAAAAAGCCTCAAGAAGTTTTCGCGCTAGTGTTTTAGTCTCGGTGAGTTTTTCGAGAAGCTGTTGATCATATAATTACCATAGTTTTTCGTCTTTTTGTAAGTGTTCTTGAAGCGTTTGGCCTAGTAGATTGCATATCAGTATACCCTTCCAGGCTCTGAAGAAGGCGATACAGCCGAAACGTCAGCTAGTGTTGTATTGTATTGTGTTTCTCTATGCAAGTAAATGTATGCTGTTTAAAAACCTCGCGATTGCTGAACAAGAAAACGACGCATTCATACTCCAGGAAAAATTGCTCGACCAGCAATCTACGACATTCAAGATGAAATGAAAATCTTCAAGCAGCAACCGAAGCCATACGTAAGAAGCTGGATGGCCTTCATAGACAATGGATGCGAGGAAATGAATCGAATGTGAGAAGTGATGGAATCCGGACAGTAGACCTGAAGACGGATCATATAAAATAAAAGAAAATAAAATAATTTTCAGAGCACTGCAATACACATGGGATCGATCCCATTGCCCCAGGTTCATCAAGCCCTCCATTCCTTCGGGTCCGTAAAATTAGTACCAGACTTGTCTGGGAGTATAGCAGCAGTGAAACGATACATCGGTAGGCCACCGCGAAACGTTGTATAGACTAGATATGCATTCAGTCACTTCTAACAATGCTTCATGAAGTCGAATGCATGGCGCATCTCCTAGGGATTGATCAACGCCGATAGTTTCATCCTTTTTAACTCTCAGTTTAAAAAGAAAATGTAAAAAAAACAGATCGAACAGACTTCACCGGTTTCTGAATAAGTTAATGGGTTAGGTAATTGCGACTTGACCCATATGTCGCACCGGATTCAGCATTTCTTTCATTCGTATCGTTGTTTAGCAATCGTCAACCACGGAGGTGATCGAATTCGTCCGTCGATTCAGCTAAGACTCTGAGGATCTGTTATTATTTCACTTCACTAACATGATGAATGTTAGTCGAGCGGGTTTTATACTGAAATCCGAAGAGAGTCATAACAAGACGCTCTCAGGTTATCTCCACAAGTAATTGTCCGCTACTGTAGATCGGAGAGTTTTCTGCCTTGTGACTAGGACTCTTCCAGGATGACTGCGATTCCTTACGATTAGTCCACCATCCGACCAGGAAACAAGTAACAGGCCGAACCCATCAAATAATTACATACTAGAGTCATTTTCTAAAGTTTCGATCACGCGTGAGAAGGCTGGAAACAAATTGGAAAGAAAACAAAACGACAAGAAAAACAAATAGTTGAAGTAGTTGACAAGCCACAAGAGAAATTATGATGGCTTTATTCGACATAAACAATCATGAACATGACTAGAATGAATACATTCTCAAAAGAAGAAACTTAGCCATGTGCAAAATATTAGAATACTCCTAAATGCATATGAGCTCACAAATCAGACTTGGGGATGTTCCAGATTGTCCCATTGGACGTACACTGAAATATTTCTACGCATTTCGGGAGAAGTTCGCCCTCATAAAAGGCAATTGTTGCGCGGTAAGTTCCTATTTTGAAGAGTGATGTTACAGAAACACAACAGAATTCTTACAGAATATGATCAACAGAGAACGAGTTGAACTATTCATATAATCGCCACATTACGATAAAGCCCAGAACAAAAGATGAAAAGAAACTAACTGTTGTGAACGAAGTGGTTCCGCCTCCAATGCACTCTGAAGCACTACTTCTTACAATGTTGGTGTTGCTTATGCGAATACGAATGAATGTATTCGGACACGGGTGGCACGGTGCCCAACGGCTCGCGCGTCGTCTCCCGCGCAACAGTATATTAGCGTGGTACCGACTGAGACGACCTTCCTGCCAGTACGCGCCTGGCAGGAAGTCACCGACTGGGTCGCTGAGAAGGAACAGCCACCGATGACAATGATGACGATGATGATGATGTGGAGGAGGATGATAATGATATCGATGAACATAGGGGTGTGCATTTCAGTGGCCATGTTTTTCATGAACTGTTCGCTTAAACAGCTTCAGTATTACCGTTCAATGAAACTCTTGCCGCGAAAATGTTCAGAAAAGGCTAGAATTTATTCGATTCTCAAAACAAAAAAAAAAACGAGGAAGAGAACGCTTTCATCGCCAAAGGAACCGTAACAGGAACGTTCTCGAAGTAATAAGCTATTTTTATCCAGGTTGAGTCATAGCCGCGGTGCTGGATCTTCCACTTTCCCATCATACTTGGAATAATAGTGAACAGTAACACAATGGAAGGAATTGCATCAACGCTGCTTAAGAAGGGCGGGTCTAGAGAATTCGGTAAACTTAGTTGAAATGCCACCGAGTACTCTTAGACACCAGCTAGTTCGTAACCGCCTATGTGACCGTATACGTGCAACGCAAAATTGCATAATTTGCCCTAATGGTAGAGACGGTGATTGCATGAGTTCGGGTACTGCTTATCTGATCTCCTGTAAGGTGTGCAGAGACGAACACATTGGCGAAACGGGTAGACCACTCTGTGTCCGCGTAAAAGAACACCTAGTCGGCAAACGTAAACCAAATACCCCACTACGCACGCATAGGACCCAGCGACATAACGGGGAAGACTTTGAAGTATAGGTCAGGATCCTCGCACGGGAATTGAGAACACAAGCGCGCAAAACCCTCCAGGCGTTCTGGATACTTACTTGGATACTTGGATGGTTCGTCTTCACGAATTGTGCGGACCCCAGCACATATGCCATTCGTTCCTTCCCCTCGAAATCGCAGTCCATGGTGTGGTCTTGTTCGAGCATGGGAGAGCTTGCGAGTAACTGCAGCTGCGGGTACAGCTGATTAACTTTGTTTACGAACACGTCCGCCCAACGTGTAGGTGGTCGTCCAAGAGGACGTTTGCATTCTCTTGGAGTCTACTCCACTGTTCTTTTCGTCCATCTGTCGTTTGTTCTTCTCATTATGTGACCGATCCATCTATATTTCACTATCGATGTATACTCTCCTGGATCTCGAAGATGTGACAGATTTCGAAGATCAGAGCTTCGCATTCCGGCTACATATTGAGAGTGCCGATTATACTTCATAAGACATCGCTCAAGCACTCTGTGAGTAGTTCAAAGCATTCTTGACGTAGTTGAAGTATCAAACCACGTCTTTGCAGCATAACAAAACGCTGGGAGGACCGTAGAATCAAAGAGATGAGCGCGGATTTTCAAGTCCTTCAGTTGGTTGGTGGCTTCTTTGAGCGGCCCGAATGCGGCCCAAGCTGTTCTCCTACTTCTATCTCCTTCATGTTGTTTTCCATGTTCACTGATCGCCCAAGGCAAACGCACGAGGTGGCCGCAGGTGTCTACGGTTGGAAACGCACGCGCTATTGTCCTTTCCGGGGAGTAACGCGTTCACCATCACACCATGCGAGCCCTTCGTTTCGCTTGCCTCTCAGCCAGTTCTATCAATCTTTTGCTATCAGCAATCGCCCGTCAACGAGATTGATATGGGGAGCCCAAATCGGCATTGAACCCAGTTAAGCTGAGGCTATAGTTATAATCACAATCTTAACCTTTTTATTTACTGCCTATTCTTTTTAACGGAACTCCCCCAAAAAGAACAATAGCGCGTTCGTTCTCCACCGCAGACACCTGCGGTCCGGAGTTTTGCAAATATCTCAACGTTATAGTAGTTATATTTCGCAAAATACCTTGCAGTTAAAAAGAATAGGCAGTAAATAAAAAGGTTAAGATCCTATCTTCGTTCAGGGCTGACAGCGAAACATTATAATCACACAAGTCCCAACGGCATTTTTTCAGACTGATTCTTTTCTCAGCTGCTTTCAGTATTTTTTTCTGCTTGTACCGTTGTAGATCCTCCTGCAAAGCCCTTCTGCAGCTGGCATTTATTAGCAGTTATGTCAAACGTGTTGCTCTAGAATCAAGCTTCAGTTTCCTTCTCTTTTCGAGCAACTCCTTAGTAGTGATGGAGATGCGATACGATCTTCTTGCTTGAGGAACTGAGGCGAATTCGGTACAGCTTTTCTGTCCTTCGATAAGCAGCTCGTAGTCTTCGGTCGGAACCCCTTTAATCTGTCATTCACGTTTGGACAGGACTTCGTTCAGAATGTTCTCGTCGAATACAGCTAGACTTTTTCCTCTTGGTCGATGAAGAGAGTTCTTTTCCAGCTTGAGGCTGAATCGAATCTTCGCACGAAGAAGGCGGTGATCGGAACCAGTATAGAATGACGAGACTACCGATGTGTCAAGTAGGCACCATCTTCTGTTTGTTAGAATATGATCAATCTCCTCATGAGTCATGCCGTCAGAAGTCTCCCATGTCCAGCGGCGGCTTTCTTTCTCCTGGAAAAACGAGTTCCCATAGAAGAGACGTGCTGTTGACAAGAGTCCTGCAAGACGGTTCCCATTCTCATTTTCCTCTCCTAATCCAAACTTTCCGATCCTGTATTCGCTCTCGTTGGCCTTTCCTATTCTGGCGTTGAAGTCTCCAGCAACAAATTTATGATATGCTCTATCATTGCGGATGACTTCCTCCAGCTGATAGTAGGGCGCATTTAATTCGTTCTCTTCTGCTACGTCGGTCAGTGAGTAGCAGTTGATGACAGTGATCTTCTTATGATGCGACAGTTGAAGACGGAGGACGGTTAGGCGAGAGGAAAGGATCACGTATGAGCCGACTCTATGGACAATAGACGGGTGGACGACAAAGCCTACGCCATCGACATTTCGTGACGGGACCTTTCCTCCGCGGATCACAAGGGTCCCGTTGTTTAGCTGGCGTATGTCGGTCTTCTTGATTTTTGTTTCTTGTAATGCGATCACATGAAATTTAATTCGACCTGCGGCTACACGAAAGGCGTAAAGATTGGCGTCTGTGGAGACTGTTCTGGCATTATACGTGCATAGTAAGAAACAATCTCCATGACGTGTCGTGCGTGTTATCGTCAGATCCGGTTCCAATGACGTCCTGCGTAACCCGAGATTGTCTGGCCTCTCACCGGTCGTCTTACCGCCTGACGTCATCGACGGGAGCACCCAGTGTGCGGGGTACTGAGGCTGGCCTATTGCTGGTCGTGCAATTTGGTCTTCCTTGGAGTCCGGACGTAACCTTGCAAGGGCGTATCCAGGTCTTCACCACGATGTGGATCAGAGGGAGGTGTCGGCGTTCCGGATTAATTCCAGAAATCTGAAAATGAACCGCAGAGAAGAATGCCTCATTATCGCGCGTGATATTGGGCAGTACAAAAGCCTGTTATTCTGATGGGAGGGGCACATTATGCTTCCTGTGAATTCGGTGCAGTTGGCCTCCACGCGACATACTCAGTGAAAGACTCATAGAAAGCGGTGTATGTGCGAAGAAGCTATTCTGTGTTCAATGTAATTGAAATCTTGGTTTAGCGTTTCTTCTGTTTGGTTATGGAGGTATTTGGCCGAATAGATTGCTGTCAATTTGACCTTTCCAAGCTCTGAGAAAGGCGAAATCAGCCGAAACGCCAATTTGTGCGTAAATAAAAAAATAAAATAACACCTCGCGTTTGCTCAACAAGAATACGAAGAATTACTTAATCAATGCCGAGGTTAATGGAAAGTCGGTCGTGGGATCTACAACGGAGAGAAATAATAGAGTTGAACGTATGCTGAAAGCCTTCATCTTTACATCACTTTACTTTAGGACTTAAGTAAATTCAACACTGCTGCTCTTAAGAGCACCTGAAGAACCGAAGCTAAAAAAAACCTGTTGTGTAGCCATTCGGAAGGCAAAATGTCCCAGCACTTAACTGTGAACGATTTTTTCTACACATCATTAAATGAAGACTAATGGTATGACATTTACCGATAGCGATAACTTAAAGCGAAACCCCATGATATAATGCAAGAACATCAGTGTTGTCGATACCGGAGGGTTTTCTGAATCGCCCGCTCACGCAACAACTTTATCAGCTTTTTCGTAAGACTGTTGTCGGTCTTTCAGTTCCTCTACGCCAGAAAATGTGTGAATCTGAAACCATCAGCAGCGTATTAAACGATACTATCAGCGAAAAACGGACCTAAGCCGTAAGTGTTAAACACTTCTTAACTTAACGATCTCGCTAAAATCTTCGCCAGAAAATAATTTCACTAAGATCTTCGGAAAAAAGAAAACAGCTGTCGAGAGTCGTTCGTAATTGCAAACCGTTGCTCGTTCGTTCATCCATTCGCCGCTGACACATACTAGCACCAAAATTGCGAACGCATCCAGAGGAACCGCCGGTGCTATGAAGCGCGAACGTGAAAGCGTTCACATGAATGTGACTCCCAACCAAAATCGTGTACCCACCATAAACACAGATAGACGAGTGAATAGAAAAAATGTCTGAATGTCATAGAAAAACCGACAAATTCGTGAGAATCACCCAGTGATTCCTCTTTAGAGTCTTCTTCATAAAATCGGAGAATACAACATACAACGAACGAAGACCGAAGGTAACCACAAGTTTGGGGAAAAAAAACTTAAAAATGTAGTCAAAAAGACCGTCAATTCAGACCCCCACATCGTGATAACTTTCTGGATAACAGCGAGGATTTCTTGAAACTACTGATTTATATACGCGTGTGACGTAGTGGTCGGAGAGGCCCTGCAACACACACGTGGAATGGATCCCCGCGCCCATGGCCCACCAAGCCTTCCATCCCTCCAGGGTCGGCAAATTGGTACCAGACTTGTCTCACTGGCTCGATACATTGATAGACCACGGCGAGTCATTGTAAAGGCCAGATATTCATTCAATCACCTCCAACGACACTTAATGAAGTCGAACGCATGGCGCATCCCTTAGGGATTGACCAACGCCGAAAGCTTTATCCTTTTATAACCTTTATTGATTTATATCGAGTCATGTCAGGAAAACAATGAAGAACGCAGTGCTGGCGGCGGCGATGAGAATTAGGTTAGGATAGTGACGAAATTAATTTCTGACTAAAGTCCTCAGTTTACTACAAGGGATTTTTCTATAGATGGTTAAAAGATGTGTGTATCTGATAGAAAACGAAGTGATTCGAAGAATAGTGCAAAACATAAAATTCACTGAGAATCAACTGACAGACGACAAAGCAAATAGACAATGAATCGCCGAAAAAAACATCTAAGACTAGCCGGCCGTTCGATCGAACGACGAACGACGTGAAAGAATCTCAATAGCAAACCTGTCGAGAATTTCAGGGACTGGCTTGGACAACGCTTGTTTCACCAACGGACACGCCGACCAACCAAACAACCGAGAGGTCGACATGATAACTGACAAAGTGATTTTCCCAGAACTGACTTTCACAGAAAACCTAAGTGAAATCTCGTCAATGTTCATTAAGTCAGTGTTTTCTTCTTTAGCAGACACCAGGTTGTTGTTACAGTCTTTACTCACAACAGCTGACGTTTCGATATGTTCGCTTTTTTCAGAACCTGGGAAGGTCAAATTGATATGCAACTTGCTCAGCCAAACACTTTCCTAAACCAAGGAGAAAAAACTCCACACATAAATTTCTGATTTCCGATCAACTCATTTTCAGCGAAAAGTTTCATTTCACTGCTAAAAATCAGCAAAAAAAACTTTCTCCTTCTTGCGTAAGGGTCCTATGACACTGTGCCTACCACGCATTTTTGTGAGCATTAAATTTTAAGCTCACTGTAGCGAAAGTTTAATGTTCATACCGTCGCAAATTCCGAAAAAAGTGAAAAACACATCGGGAGTACGAATGGCTGTGGACCATCGACTCGGATCATCGGTCCTGAGGAAGATGAAGACGTCGAGACGTCACTCGAATTAACCTCTTTATCAACTGGGACTATGTCCGGATTCCAGAGGGATTCACGTACCGCTCATCTTCACCACGACATTGCGAAAAAAGGCGACCGAATTTCACGCTGCAACCATATTTAGGCACGAGTCCAACGATTTCCGCATGTAACAAACTGTTGCAAAAGAACGAATTGAATATAAGTGCTAGAGCTTGGGCGTAGGGAACGTGAAGATTGTAATTGAAGTTTGCAAATGAGCAAGTCCTTCTTCGTGAAACGATAACAGAAATTTTTCATCGTTTCTGACGTCAAACGTCTATCAGCATCTATGCATTGACCGGAAACAACTGCCCTTCTTATGAGTGCAATAAAACAAGAAAACATCTCCTTACTTGAACATCTCTATGCAGAATAAATCCCCAAAAAGCTAGTAATTATGGGTATACGGTGATTCTAACACCACTAAAATAACCACCATAACATCTCTCGGAACCTCTAATATAGTAAATCAAGAAAAGCAAATTAATTCCAAGTTGATGTTATGATGTTGAAGTTTATGGACTAAATGTTTAGCGCTTTCACTAAAACACTTTGTTTTAACTCGCTAATGGCAGTCCGCGAAGTAGCTGTTGATTTTCTTCAACGCTATACATTAAAGTGCACCTCGTCATATTGCATTGATGCCCAAAATTAATAGATTCTTAAACTGAGATTTAAGAGTTCGCTGTGAAGCACAGTAATATCAAGATCAGTAACTCGCCCCAGTTCCGTTCGATGAGTTCTAGGCGTCAAGACGTTTGGGAATAACCACGAGAATCATCATCGCTTGATGGCATGGTGTAGACGAGGATGGATCATCACTATCACCGGCTCTCTGCAGTATGACTAGATGGCTGGCTATAGTAGTCAGCAGAATGAGAACTACGAAGTCAGCACTGATGAGGAAATAGGTGAACAACGACAGACCTGTTCGCCGTTAATTTTTTTTATCAGTATTGACGCCTTATTAATTTGCTCACAATGTAGAATCATCATCCAAATGAACCAAAAAGGTAGGTGTTACAGATGGCGTATCGAAATATCTGAACACAGAAACACTTTTGCGAGTCCTGTGAGACAGGACTGAACGAAAACATAGCAATACTGGAAGTAAAGAAACAAAAAAGATACGAGGTGAGATGCCCGAAGAGAACGGAACTCGTCGCATTGCACATTAGAAGCAAGAAAAAGATACAGGTTAAAGCATTTAAAATTGATAATTTCGTCAAAGATGAGCCATAATTCATTCACTCCAATCGTACAATCGTAGAGGTAAATGGGTGCATAATCGGTCTGTAAAATTACTTCCGGGAGTTTATGAATGTTTCAACCCAGTATTATCCCATAAAAACCTGGTACCAAGTTGCTAACCTTGGAGAAATGGAAAGTTCGGTTCTGGACGCGGGATCGAACCAACAACCATGTTTGTATTGTATGGAACCCTTAACAGCTATGCATTTTTGGGATCCAAAATTGTAGAATGGTTAATAAAAAGGTTACAAATAGTGAAGACTTCACTGGATCTTATGACATTCTGCTCGTTTAGTGAACCATTAACGGTGATGTAGTAAGAAAGTAGAAGTAAATACTGAATCAGAATAAGGAACATTAACGTATAATAAAAGTAGGGCAATATTTGTTAATTTAAATACTTTTCTTCAAGAAAAAAATAGAATGTACTTAGCAAAGTGCTCCACTCAGAAAGCGCAAGAGGGAAAAAAGCAAATGACACAGGAAAACAAAAACCTGCAAAAGAATTTCTGAATCATCAACTTTATTATATTAATCAAGGGGGCGGACAGCACAATGGCAGTGATGTCCGCCATGACGAACATGGTGGTAGTTCGATTCTGCTACGAGCCAACCAAGCCTCTCATCCCTCCAGGGTCGGGAAATTGGTACCGGACTTGTCTGGGAAAAAATGACTCTGTAATCAAACTGGTAACGCTCCAGCCCGGCTATCTCAGGACTTCAGGGAGAATTGCTCGACCATCATTCTATGACATTCAAGATGAAATGAAAATCCTTAAGCAGCAATCGAAGCCACACGTAAAAAGTTGGGAGATCTTCGTAGACAATGGATGCGAGGAAACGAATCGAATCTTAGAAGTGCTCGGACCTGCACAGCAAACGTAATCATATAAAGAAAACAAAATATGTGTGCCAACTTTTTCGCACTCATTCAGTTCTTTTCTAACCTTCTTTCTTCTGTTTTATTTTGCGAACTGCAAAGGTTGTAATGTTGTTTTTATGTCGCTCAGGAATTTTCGCCAATTTATATTAGTGTTCCGGTTAGTGTTCTCCTAAACCCGTCAGAGGAATCGCTGCCATTCTGGAAGAATATTAGTACCAAGGGAAAAAATCTCTCTCCGACCCAGGGGCCACGACCTAGGGACATCGTCGAGGTTCTAGGAGGAATTAATCGACATGTAGGATGACAGGTTCTCAAGCAAAAGCCGAATTCATACATGAACGCGATTAGCTATATAGAAGCCAGTTGTAAGAAAGAACACGAAATTGATGAGAGATGTTCATTGGGAACCGTACGATATGTAAGGATGGACCATCTAATTTCTAAGTGATCAATATTTAACCTATATAGGTAAGTTTATTGGGGAAACATGCGGTTAAAACGCAGGCTCACAAATGAACAGTAAAATATATAAATGCAAAAAAGGAGCAATAATACAACTGCGTACGTTCGATTTTTCGCGCGGTCTTTCTCTTAATTTATTTTGCTTTGAAAAAGACTGAAAAGGGGGCAGGCAGAAAAAACCGAAACAGAATAGAATTGTTCCATTACAAAAATGACATTCATGAAAAATGCAACGTGGTAAGGAGTAAAATGTCTTAAAGCTGTTTTCACATTCGGAAAAAAAACCGGTGAGAAACTTCATATTTTCTTCTATTTGCTTTACTCTATTTGACCTTGTGAGGCGAGAAGCGCAACGGTCGACGTGCCCTTCAATAATACGCCCAAAGGCATCGGTTCGACTCTGCCGAGAGCCAAACAACCCTCAGCACTTCTTGGTTCGGAGAGTCGATACAAGGCTTCTCTGGAAAGAGCTCCCACCGCTCCGTGGAGGTTGATAAGTGTTTGTGATAGAGAACTTGGAACGTCCTAGAGCAAGTATCCCGAGGGAACGATAGAAGGATAAATTCTTCACTGTTGATCGATCTCTGAGAGATGCGCCAGGCATTCGACTTCATGAAGTATCGGTAGAGGTGATTGAAAGCATATCTGCCCTATGTTACGACTTTCAGTGGCATACCGATATATCTGGCCAGTGCTGCTGTCTTTCCAGAAAGTGCGGTGCCAATTTAGCGACCACGCAGGGAGGGAAGGCTTGGGGACCCCTCGAACCAAGGACCGCATATGTATTGCAGGGCACCTCTAACCACTATACTGCATTCGCTATGAAACAATTAACCAAGCATAATCTCCATTTTTTCGCAGTTCTGCTGGTTTAGCCATTGTGGTACCCTGGAATCCCAGGGTCAACCTAGGCAAAATCTGCCTCATGTCATTACCACCACAGACAGTCGCAGTCGCCGCCTTTGAGGATCAGAGGGAGATTTGCCACCATGCGATTAGTCTGGTCCCAGAACGGTGAGGGATCCTCGTATTGGTTTACTCTCAGTTGGGTTTCCTAATGGAAAAGCCGGACTGCTTCTCAGCTTGGAAGACCCTGACAGGGGAAGAATCCCCTCGCTTTACATCACACCCCGACACTCAAGAGCACCTCTCAGCCACGATGAGGCGGTAGACCGTTGGAAGGGGTAATAACAATAATAATAATAATAATAACAATAGTAACAACAACAATAATAATAATAACAATAATGGTGGTACTCATGGTAATTAATAAATATCTCCGATTTAGCGTTCATTGGCTAAGGTATGCAACTTTTTCAGACATATATTAAGAGAAAATACTTTATCGAGCTTCAATCAACACATACTTACTAGAAACTAGTTCTACGCTCAATTCACTTCCTTTTTAACGTTTATATGTACTTTCGCTGGATCGTTTAAAAAATCGTGAAAAAACACTAAAGTACATGAAAATCTAAGTAGGACAACAAAAAACTCATCGTGTAAGAGAAAAAAGTCATCGAGATAAACTGAATAACAGCAATGGTGCTGAGGTATTTGCAAAACTCTGGACCAGAGGTATCTACGGTGGGAACTGAGCACGCTATTACCCTTACCGGAGGCTAACTTGTTCACCACCACACAATGCGGGTCTTTCTCTCAGCAGACAGCTGCGATCCCGAGTTTTGAGAATATCTCAGCATCATAGTGGTTATAACATAGCCTGCCATCAAAAAGAATACGCAGTAAGTAAAAAGTGAATACATTGCGATAAGCTAAATATTTAAAAAACCGCACACAGTTATATCATTGACTTCCATGAAAATACATTGGCACCTTTACCGAGTTTCTGACAGATAACGACCAATTAGAATATTTAAGGCTACTGGTGGTTGGAGTGCCCTGCAATCTACGTATGGTCGCTGGCTCGATCCCGCTCCTTGAACAAATCATGTCCTCTGTCATTTCGGTGTTACCAAATTGGGAACAGACCATGTACGGGAGGACAAAAACACTAACATGTTACAGTGGTATGCCGTCGAAAGTCTTATATGGGCAGAATATTCACTAAATAACTTTTAAAATGTCAAAAGGATGAAGTGTTCGGACTATATCAATCCTTGAGCAATGCACCATGTATTCGACTTCATTACGCGTCGCTGAAGGTAACTGAATGAATATCTGACCCACACAATGACTTGTGGTGGCTTGCCAATGTATCAATTTTTCAATTCCATTCAATTCATATCAATCCTCCCATAGAAGTCTAGTACGTTTCTGGCCCCAGATAAATGGAAGGTTTGGTGGGTATGGCCCTCGGGATCGAACTAAGCGCAAGTGTGTATTGCAAGGCAGCTCTGACCACTTTGCTATACGTGACCATTCAATCGTTTTTAAGACGCTTATTGGAGTCGATGCTTCGTGATGCATAACCTAAGATAACTTAAGGTAATGATCAATGCTTGGTAATTTCTGATTTACTTTTAATAAAATCTCTAGAGAACATTAGACATTCGGCTCGATTTCCTTAGAAGAACACGAACTAAGGAAAACCGTCTGAACAAGAATTTGTTCACTTGATAAGTCTGATATGTAAACAAATTGCCCAGCTGACCACAATACGCACTTCAATGAGCTGCTAAAAATTTATTAAGTGAGTAAAAAAATAACTAATAGGCTCAGGCAAACAAATTTGGTTGTAATAGTGCGTTTATCATCGAATAACAGAACTTCTAAAACATTGTAGTATAGATCCATCTTAGTAAAATTTGATTAACATGTGTTTGCTTTTGCTTTTCTCCTTACTGTTTTAGATCACCTATCAACAGTTTTTCACTAGAAGCCCGTTTTTATTGATCTTATTGATTAGTTAAGATTTTCGATAAAGGACGGAACTTCAACGTCGGCGAACGCTGCCCGCTTTAAGGTCGAAATTTCGTCTATGGTAATTTTCAACTTCAAAGCACCACTGAGGTTGTTTGACCAGATGATTTTCAAATAACTAAACACAAACACTGTCAATAAAGTGACGATTCGTGTAAACATGAGGAAAACATATGGAATCACCTTACGTAACAATAGAAATGAAGTGGGAATGAACCTCGAAAGAAATGAAGCCAATGGCGACATCTATGACAAATAACATTATCACCACTGATACGTGACCATTTAAAGGATAAGCGTTAAGATAAGTGATAAGCAGAACTGGCGAGACTGATTAAAAGAAAAACTAGCGCGAAATGAAGGACAGAAGAAAGTCGTTAAGAAAGCGCTTTGAAGAACCAGCAAAAAAAGATAGAAGATTTAAACGAAACCATTCACTTAAAGTCCATTTTCTATTCTAATCAGGCTTAAAAATCTAAATAGGGGCACAGAGAGAGAGAGAGAGAATAGAACGGAACAGAACAGAACAGTATACTTTTCTGTCTCAAATTAGACTGCAGAAAAAACAAAAATACTTATACTTTTGACTATTGTATGACCCAAAGGCACATGTTGTGCTGATCCGAGCACTTCATGCATTCGATTCAATTCTTCATATTAACCATCCACAAGATCATCGGATTTGCGCGTGGGTTTCGCGGCTACTTTAGGATTTTGTTCTTTTTTAGAAATATCGCTGAAAGTTGGTCGAATTGACTCTCCCTAGACTCTTGGGAGAGATGTTCTAAATCGTTTTCACATGAATCGCAGGAACTGAGCTGAGCCCAGAAAAGTGTGATACCAACGCGACGATGCCGGATAGATGCGGAACATGGCTGACCCGGCTGGGGCCGAACCAGAGTTCTACGCGTATTGAATGATAGCACTATTAGCTCGCAGAAAAATGATAAAAACATAACCCTTTGAAAAAACCTCTATAACCCAAGCGCAGTAATTATAAGGAAGATAGTTAAGCAAAAAAACACTGAAATGAGATATAAAAGAAAATAAAACAACAAAACAAGCATGTTTTGTTCCACTTTCCATAGATTTTCCCAACGTTTTCCTAGCTACATTAAAATGACTATAATAGAACTTTCGCTATTCAGAAATGTATTCAAGTTTTAGGAAAAACCCAACGAATTTGCGCACAACGACGATAAAAATTTTCAAAAAAGACACTATATATGGATAAGAGTGGAAAATAACAACGTAAGAAAAAAATCAACAATCAAACAATTTACTGAGTAGGACCCTAGGACCCGCATGGTGTGGTGGTGAACGCGTTAATCCACGGAAAGCGTGATATCGCGTTCGCTCCCCATCGCAGACACCTGCGGTCCGGAATTTTGGTATCTCAGCATCGTTGTGACCGAATCCATTGAGTAATTTTCAAATCAACCGTCGTTTAACCTCGAAATTAATAATAAATACTTTCCTGGACTATTAAGCTAACACGGGGTTGATAAAAAGGCCTATTCGGCTAGTGTTTCAACGTCTTCGCCTTCTCCAAAGGCGTTCTTTCAATTGAGTTTCTACTGTAAAACTACGTCATAACAAAAAAATGTCGCAATTGTCAAACGAATTTTAAGTTGGTGCTAGAAATGTTGGAGACGAAAGCGATGTATTCGCAATATCGTATTGAAAATTACTCGCTAAAATCGGATTATGGTAGGTTAAGTGGTGCGACAACACCCGAAATCATCTCACCAACACTTCAATGATCACATAAAATCCAACAACAAAATTCTGACAATTCTAAAGGTGCTCTCTATAAAATCCGAAAAACAGAATGAAGTTAATAGGAAAATTTCCGTTCATTTGGATGTATGAAAGAAGAAGACACAAACGGTCATTTGGATGAGGATGGGAATGTTGTCGCGTTATGAAGGTCGGGGATCACAGTGCCTCTATTAAAGTCGATCCGACTTGTCGTATCCTAGGAAACTCTCCACTGAATGGATAAACGTTGTTGAGATTTGTAGAAAATGTTTTCTTTCAGTATACGATTCGAATCTCTAAGGGATTATCCAGTGTTGTTGCGAATAACTGTGACTGGAGTCGTAGAGAAATGAGATTTAGTACGGAAGCGTGAAACTACGTCAAAATCTTGCATCTCTTATATTGTTATCTTATTTTTAGCAACGCTGGAAAAAGCGTAATTTTTAAAGCTCTCATGAAAGTCAGATAAGGGCAATATTGCAAATTGTTCTCTCTCTGCTCTCTAAACTCCGTTAACACACCAAGTTCAATGCCAGCACTAGCACGAGTCAGTTACGGAAATATTTACTTCATCTAATCCGAAATTTCTTCCAAATTTCAGCAATTCCAGAGTTTGGAAAACTCTGTCTATTGATAGAATACTCTACCAAGCATGTTTTGATTATGCTGGAATGACCATGAAAGATTCGAAAGGGATGAAAAATATGAATGGACCCGGACCACTCAGGAGGACTGATCACATACAACTATACCATGGATTTTTACCTGCTGTTTCTAGCTTCTATGCTGGAATCGTAAGTTCTATTTCAGAATCATCAGCGTTTCGGTTCCGACGTCAATCATTCAACGTGATGCACTCATATGAATTCGTTTTACCATCTATGTGTTCTTTTAAGTGGACACGAAAGTCACCCCCTACCGTCCCTTACATTGATATAATCGCAATCACATTCCAGCCAAGAAGTCTTGCAAAAGATATCAACCGAATTCATACAGTCTCCGTTATTTCTGTTCATAATCGGATGTATAGCGATGAGACGGATGGTCGTCATAGTGGCGGTAGTGAAGAAAATAACTGAAGACCAACTACCCGTTGAAGCTGTACTTCTACCACTAGTTCACCAAAAAGTACCCTACATACTTCTTAAAACGCCTATGATGTGCTCCTGACTCGGGACTAAGTGAAATTTGAGAAATATCTAATCGAGTAAGTCATAAGTTCAAGTTTGGTCCCGCAATCGTCGGTTTAGACCGATCTCGTCGAAACATAACTCAAGTTGAAGTAGATGCTACATAAAAACATAAATCGTGGCTTATCAAGATATCAAACGATTCGCACAACGTTTTTCAAGGAGAAGGTTCATCCTTCAGTAGTATAACTCGGGAATATCACTTAAGAGCAAGGCTAGGCGATGATGGATATCCTACCAGCAATCCTTAGCTACTTTGTCGATAAAAAGACTAAAACCTTGTCTGACGCTCATCGTGCCTCTTAAGGGGATGGAGTAGAGAGCCAAGGAACTTGGGCTTTTGTGCAGTTCGATAGCTCTGCAGTGTCAATGGAACGAATAAAAATTTTACTGGTATCTGCTAGTTTTATCCAATGAACAAGGAAACTTACCATTGTAAATGCAACGATTTCTCGCTATTTTAGTTAACTACTCATAATTGGTTGCTTAATAATCTTAAACTTAATATATATTTTATGTATTTTGGTAAATAAGATACTTAGTACTTAGCACACGCCCCTATCACAATAGTACCTTTGGATATTTAAAAATTATGTAGTACATAACTCGAAAGTAGGAGGATTCGTAACGTTACAAAAGTTAGGAAGTTAGCTGGCGATCATTTGATACTACACGAACAACAGCGACGTTGCCTTACGTCACAACAATGCCACCGCCACAACCGCTGCCGCCGAGTCGGAAAGCCTCAGAACTATGGGGTCCTGATTTCGGATGAGGATAAGAAACGTCCCGTGAATAAAAACAGTGAGTGAAGACGGCAAACTAAGTCAATGGTTAATGTGCAAATTTGAGCACTGCCCAGCAACGTTGCCTCATTAAACCAGTGCCCTCTGGGTTCAACTCGATGCGATCACGAAGACCCACATCGGCAGAAGGAACAACCATGGACAATCAACTCGGATCAAACCAGTTCTGAAGAAGGCGGAGGTGTCGAAACGTTAGCCGGATAAAGTTTTCTTTACCACCTTTGTATTAGCTTATCGGTGAAAGAATAGATCTTGATTAGTCACGCTGAGGTCAGAGGAAAGTCGGTTTTCGAAATATTGTTACGCTCTAAAGGTAAGCGTTATCAATCCCTAAGGCATGCGCTAAGCATGGCACATCATTAGTCATAGTTAGAGGTGGCTTCATAGATATTTGGCTCACACAATGACTGGCGGTGACCTACCAATGCACTAAGTCAGTGTTGCAATCCTTGCATATATACCAATTTCAGACATTGCAGGGATGAAAGGCTTGGTGAGCACGGCGCTCTAGATCGAACCGACGACCACGTATGTATTTCAGAGTACTGGATTTTGTAGAAGGTGGGCGAAAAAACGAGCAGAAATCTCCCGCTCGGGAGTAGACAGCGAAGGAGTAAGCTAACAAAAGTTTGATGGATGCTCACCTAATAAAATAAAAGCAAAAATGGTAGAAGGCATAAAAACGTCGAATTAAACTAGAAAAATCCAATAAGCTTCAAAAAAACTTTAAGAAAAATTAAATGTTGCTCTTAAAAATCCAAAATGTACGGACGTACAGGAAATTGAACCAATTCAAATACAGTAACCTTCCGTAAACACGGGAGGCAGTTCCCAAAGTTTTTGGTTAGATGATCGGCAAAAGTTCAGCATCAAATTAAAAGTTGGGTGACTGAGAAAATGCCTAGGCAAGAAAAAAAAGAAACAGAGAAAACAATTTTTAAATTTTCAGTTGTAAAATTTTTCATAAGTGACACATTTAACAAAATTTCAGGAGCGTTTAACGCAAAGAGTATGTTGTTCTAGGATTTCACGAGAAGAATTTGTATTTGGGAGAATCAACGATGATGATATCTAAAAATTTCGAAGAAAACTTCAAGTAGAAACTCGAAGAAGAAGAACTTATATCATTTGCGCATAGAAAAACGTTAGCCATATTTTTGAAGCTTTCAACAGAAATTCTCGGAAGGACTTTCCTCCGAAAAGAAACAACAACCGAGGTTCAGTTGCAGAGATGGTGGACGTCACTGATCCAAAAACTGCGACAACTGATCGTCGTTTCCAAGAAGCTCACACAAAGAGTGGCAATAAACCCATTCCTAAGCCTAGTTTTTGCCAAGATAAAAAAGGACTAAGCGTTCAGCGTTAATTAATCAATTAGGAATGGAATCAATTCTCTATAAATTCAACTCCATTAGCACTAACGCAGAGATGATTCCATGCATATCTGGCCTATACTGTGATTTGAGCGGTTCAATAACATATACGGTCAGTGGTTTTTCCCTTCCTAGGCAACTCTGGTACTAGATTGTTGAAGCCGGAAAGATGAAGAGCTTAGTTAGCCCAGCACAAGTTCGAACCAAAGGGCCTGGTTATAGCGAAGGGCACCTCTAAACTCTGCACGTTCACTATTGTGACCAGATGAAATGAAATCGCAGCAACAACTAAGGTGAAAATAGTTCATCATCGGAAATTGAAGTTCTCATCAACGAAAGAAACAACAACGAGGTTCAAGTTTTAGCTCTTCTAGCCGGCTAAAAGACAACAATCATACTGAAAAGTAACACTGGAAAAAAATAGGTAACGCACTCCTGAAATACAGGGAACCCTAAATGAAACGAGTATTAAAAACAATGAATTTGACATGACTAGAACCTTTTTTTCTCATAAAGGAAGAATGATTAAGACATGATGAATCGAATTTTGGACTATAATCGGTACGCTAGCGACAATGGAGGGTAGCATTCATAACATGAATTGTGGACTAGATGAATGAAGAAATGAATGGATGATTGTGTGAAAATGATGACGGAATGATTTGATGAAGGAATCTGATGGGCAAGTCAGAAAGCTGAAGATGCAAGTGACGCCTCATCGACTGTGTGTGTTACACGTCCTTGTTGTAACAACATCGCCCGAAATCATGGATAGCAAACACTAATCAGCTCCGGCCTACGGTTTTCATAAAAGAAAAATAACGTAAACGAAATGACATAAATATACACGAAGATGTTTATTCTTCATAGATTTATCCCGAGATTTCCGCTATTGACATTCGGTTATGACGTTAATCTACTTCCCTCTCATTCTTTTTTTGTCGTTATGGAAAGTCCTTTCCTTGCACTTAAACCACTCTGACCATTCACAAATCAAGTTTTTTTCTACAGGATCCGTCCAAGTCCGGTTCTGTTCTCAGGCGTGGATTTCACGAATGAATAGAAGGTTTAACAGAGATTTTAGTTATGAGTGTCACTAAACCATACAAGTCATGTTCGGTCTCAATCGCTAACATTACAAAAAACGAAGAAAAGAACTAGAAAAGTAATCGATAAATCGATAAACAAAAGGGGAATAAAGGAATGCTGAAGATTTTCACCAAAGTAGAGCGATAAAATTCGGACAAAGACGGTGGGTAACGCAAAGAAGTCGTAGTTAACGATATTTCCACTTAGGAAATGAGATGCAGAGGAGAAAAACGCTTGGAAAGTGCAGAAAATAAAAAGAGATTAAAAATATTCGTAATAAAAATAAATTTTTAAAGAAAGGAAGGAGAGCATCTACAATGATACAAAACAAAAACCGCGGGAAAAACGGCTAATACGTGGTTTTCAAAAGCGACCTCGGAAAAGGAAGAAGAAAGAACCACGTGAAAAATTTCCATATGGGAATCCTTGGCAGAAAACGATTGGATCGAGTTATAAAAAAAGAAAAATAAAAACGAAAATTGGTTTTAATACAGTATCGTACCTGCTGAATTGCCTACGGCAAATTCCTCTGAGGCGGCAGTTTTTGGTCGCGACGCGGTGGCCGCGGCGACGAAATGCGACGTCACGGGAATGGCTGCTGCGGTGGCGGCGGCTCAGCTGCCCACCCGGAGACGCTCTGAATGGCGACTGAAATTCGAAGGTTTTGTGGTACGGCCGACAACTCGTACAGGAGGATGAGATTCGACGAAACATAAAAGTGGAAAGAGAGGAGCGATAACGTTTCTTAGCGGACTCAAGATCGGCTGTAATTGTAAATCAGCTCAAACTTTTGTCTACACATGTTGCAGTTTGGCCGAACCGACTACTAAAACCAACTTCGGAAGGAATAATCTCGCCGAAGAGAAAAAAAACGAATTGAAATATGCAGAAAACGGGATGGGATTGCATGGAATTATATGAGGTGAAAACGGTTCGGAAAAAGCAATAAAGTTACTGAAGAGGAAAATTCGATGAGAACGACAACAGGGTCAATCAGTGTTTGGTGACATTCATGAAGGAGACAAAGTCCTCCAGCATGTCGTTACAAGTATAACAGTTGGACTTGTTCGCGAAGTACATTATGAAGAATACTTCGATTGGAACACCGAGTTTCTTTCGAGCCAGAAAGTAAGTTATTCAGTTCCATGAAGAACAGGTACATACGGCGTAGAGCTCAATTCTAAGAAATGACAAAGAGAATGTGTATGAGAAAGAAAGAGAGGGAAGAGATAAGAGAGGAAAGGGCAGTATAGAAAATGTGGTAACTTTGGCATAAAAAAGAATGAAACTATCTGCGTCGGTCAACCCCTGAGGGATTCACCGTGCATTCGATTTCATCAAAGACCGTTGATTAAGTGCATATCTGCCTTAAATGACGACTTTTCGTGCCAGGTCAATACTGCTATCCTTCCATACAAGTTTGCTACCAATTTGGATACTCAGAAAGGATTAAAAGATTGCTTAGTTCGAGGCGTGGGATCGAACACAAGACCACATGTGCATTGTTGAGTACCCTTAACCAATGCGTCATATGGGAAACACTGATGGAAACTACATCACACTTAGAGAAAATGAGAGAAAAGATGAAATTTTCAGACGACAGAGAAAAAAGAAGAAAAAAGGGAAGAAAACGAAGATGGAATAAGACAAATTTAATCAAATACCAATAAATTAAATAGGATAGGATCAGACCTAATTCAGTGATTAGATCTCCTGCTGTAAGAAACGCTTCAAAAATAGTAACAATTAGAACTAAATTAAGATGATACTTCAGTCTATCGTCAGATTAAAGTGCTTAAATCAAAACGTTTCCGATTCTTGACTATTACAACGGAAGCTGAATACTTTTTTGTGTGCATTTGAAGAACAGAAACAAAGCGACAGAGGGTGAGAATGAGCGATAGTGATAAAAGAGAGAGAGATTGTGTTGTGTGGCATCATACGGTAAGCATACTGCCTTAGAAATTTTACTTGAAGTTTATTCAATGTAGGTTACTAAGGACGATATACTGATAGAGTTTGGCATAGGAAACGAAAACGATAACGAAACGTCGTCCGTCAGGAAGGCCAGCCATTCGATAACAACACAGCAAAATGTCTCTCGTCAACACTGACGGCGGCGCTACACAAAACAGGCATACGACGACGACCGGATTCTGAGTTTCTCAGCAAAAAAATAGTGATAAAAGAACAAGTTACTTCACAAAACGACTTTCCTTTAACCTCGGTATAAATGATCAACGTACCTTCTCACATCGATAAGTTCAAATCGAGATTACGAAGAACTGTGGACATCGACTAAGGTCATTAGCTCCTAGGAAGACGAAGACGTCGAAACGTTGGCCAAATAAAGTTTATTTTATCAACACCATGTTAGCCCACCAATAAAAAAAGCTTGTTGAACAAATTACTTCTCTACCTTTATATGACCAAGTTTCACAGAGACTACGCAGATCCCAGCTCTTTGTTCATTTGACTCGTTTTCTCCTTTACATCATTCATAAAGGCTTTCGTTTTTTGCATGTGGCTTGGGTACAGCTGCTTATTGAAGACTTTGGTTTTCTTCATGAAAGTCGGTAAATGTCGATCGAGTCGATTCTTCCTCTCCCTTTCTCCAAATCTTGGGATATCTGCGCTACGATGTCCCCAGATCGTCAACATAGACAGCCGTTAGCCTTTGTGGATCGAACGGAGTTCTTCCTAGAGAAGTTTGGTATTAATTTGGGGACCCCGGAGGGGATGTAGGCTTGATTGTCCCGGGAGAGTTTGAAATAGGTCTTTGGAAACAGCACCTCTACCACTGCTTTACCCGTGCATCTAAGAGAAAAACAGGATGATACCTGTGGCTAACAGTTCGCCTTTGAACAGCTTCTCGGGAGAATAAAAACTGGGAAAGGAAAAGAAAAAAGCAAGACAATAAGCAGCGAAAAAGTTTGGCTTTGTGTTTCTCTCGTTGTTTTTAGGCTATTGAAATGGAAACAAAGACATTTAAATAAAAGAAAACATAGAGCGAAGTCCCTACTGAAATGGTATACGGTATGCAAATAAGAGCATAAATTAACCACTAGACAAAAACGCGTCAATATTTCAAAAACGGGACTGGAATTAGTTTCCTGGATACTCTTGATGATCACAACGTGGACCTTTTCGTAAAGCATTGGTTGGAAACTAAAGTAGAGAAAATCAAAGGCATTTTTAATTTACTTGTAGAAAAATCTCTCCAAAGTAGATGAGAAGTGACAAATATTACGAACAGTACGGAAATGGGGGTGTGGTGCAGTGGATGGAGACGCCCTGCAACACCCACGTGGAATCGATCCCTGTGCCCATGGCCCACCAAGCTTTCCATTCCTCCGAAGTCGGCAAATTGGTACCGGACTTGTCTGGGAGGATAACAGCACTGACTCGATACACCGTTAAGCCACCACGAGTCATTGTAAAGGCTAGATATGCATTCAATCACCTCCAACGATACTCAATGAAATCGAATGCATAGCGTATCCTTCAGAGATTGATCAACGCCGAGAGCTTTATCGTTTTATTTATTATAGGTGATGGGCATTACCTTCCAACGGTTTACCGCCTCATAGTGGCTGAGAGGTGTTCCTGGGTGTCGATGTACAGTTGGGGATTCCTCCCCTGGCAGCGTCTCCCAAGCTGAGAAGGAGTCCGGCGTTTCCAGTTTCCATTAGGAAGCCTAGCTAAGAGTAAACCAATACCAGTATCCACCACTGTCCTGGCATCAAAGCCGCACGGTGACAAATGTCCCTCTGATCCACAAGGGTTGCTACTGCATGTGGTGGTGAAAACCTGAGGGATACTTTGGCCATGCTGACATCGGGATTCCAAGGAACCACAATGGCTTAACCAGCAAATCTCCGAAAAATAGAGATTATGCTGGGGACCGCACAAACAGTGAGGACGGGCCATTCAAGTGTGAAGTGTGTTGGGGATTATGGATATAAGAGATGAAGAACAAAATTCGCCAACCCATCCTGAACAAACCAGAACTTTAATCTTAGTCTAGTGATCTGTTCTTATTAGCTAAGTTGCATTGCGGATCCTAAAGAGCAAAAAATCGATCAGCTACAGAAAATTTACATATGGATTGAACGCAGAGCTCCGCTCTCTTAAAAAGATTAACACGGTGACCGTTGGAGCCACTATCCTTACAATTCAAATTTGGGAAGTAGACAGCAATCCATCGATTTTTTGGCTCTGTTACACAAAAAATTACTATGGTCAGATCGAAATTTTGTGTCCTGACGAGACCTCCAACAACTTAACCTTAATGTCTAAAATTTAATCTACAGCTGTGCATGGATCTTTCTGTTGAAAACAAAGCTATCGATCTGCGTTCAAATCTGAAGTAGAAAACCGAAAAAATGGCGAGAGAGCGCTTAAATGGAAAACATGTCATGGTTGATTAATATTACTAGTCATTCAAAAATAACGGACACCTTCTATACAGTGATGTTGGAGGTAAACAAGTAAAACCTCAAAGAATTCTCAAATGATACCATGCTCGTGAAATGTACAGAAATTAAGTAAAATTAGGCTAGTCCGGCAAGGTTTATTTCCTAAGGTTCCTCAAAAGCTTCACACCAGTTCGGATCCTGGTGAATCTGGCGGTATTTCAGCGCTTTACGACCTTGTCGTAGTAGGTGGCAGGCGGCGATTTTTCACATAGCCCGACTTTTGGTTGAGTTCCTAAATGATAATATCGTCCATCTGGACTGATGTGAATTGCTAGCACATTTGTCTGCTAAGTGTGAAAATGCCAACATGATCCTCTAGTGTAAAAGTTAGAATCTACACGTAAAAATCAATGTTCTGAACTAACTGAAACTTTCAAAATTTTACAAGACCATAGTAAACCATTTCAGTAGAACTGAGCAACATCAGAAATCTTTAGTTCCTTTCTTTGCACTTTTTCAAAATGAAAATAGACGCCATAAAAGAGGATCGGTCAATGAAATAAGATAGAGAACGACAACTTCAACTTGGTTTTCTTCTTTTTTTAGTTTCTAATATTTCTGAACACATGAACGACGAATCCAATCCTTCATACTTCTTCGTGCATAAAAACTCAACAGCTTTCCTTGATGTTTTCGTTGACTGAAAGCACCCATGGGGTTCCCACTGGCAATTCCGTCAAAAATAACTCGTCCGAACGACATATTTTTCATATATGCAGACTTTACAGCGGACACCAGTGCTGGAGTATTTTCACAAGCGAGAAAGATAAAGTATCTGCATAAAGTATACTACAGCACCTGCTCAGAGTCTTTACTATCAAGAACGCACGTTCTGTCCAGATAATGCTGAATACCATAAGGAGCAAGTTGCGCAGTAGTAGTGATGCCGGTCAGTACTAGAAAGGTAATGGTTTAATCGCGCCTCTGGCACACCAAGCTTCAGGTCTCTCCGGGTCGGGAGTTATCAACGGACTTATCTGAAACTACACCGCTCCCAGTAAACTGCAAGAACGTGATGACTGCCTGTGATAAAGAGCTGCGAACGCACTAACGCGTCCATCAGAGGGTTCTAGCGAGAATCGATTCAATTCAATTGACATTCGACGAAGTTCACAAAGAAGACCAAAAATCCTCAAGCAGTAGCCCCACTCACAAGCAAATCCAAAAATCTTTGTGGATGATGGATATGGGACATCGCACCGAATGAAAGAATTGCTAGGATTCTCACAATGTGTGAAGACTGGTCATATAAAAATATGATAAAACGTATTACACTAACATCTGTTACAGAGTAACGAAAACGAAATGTTATACAAGTGTATCTCTGAAGTAATAAATTTCCTCTAGCAAGCGTTAGTTAGAGGTTTATGGGATCAAACAGACGAGAACAACGTCTCCACAAGCATATATCAAACAGCAAAAGCCATCAACTTATAAGGAGCTCAGTTAAACGGCCATAACGTTTCACCCGATTTATAAGGATCAGTTAGAACTTTTAGTGACGACTTGGGAATCTTTGGAATGGCTACCTCAGAGCTCCAAAGAAAAAATGAGTTATGACAAGAAGAACATTATAAATCAGATTCTTTCTATTATAATCGATGGTACAGGGCCTTCGGTGAAATTAATATGTCCGTGGTAGAGATCGTAAACCAGGAATGGAAAGATGTAAAGCAAAGTTCTTTTCACATTCTCGAATTTATTTCTAATTTATTCATTCCTCCGCTCAACGAATTTTCTTTTTTGAAGGAACCTGCGCCAGTTAATCGCGATTCCAATTCAATTAGTTTTTAACACATATTGGGAGCACATTCTCATTCTGAGCCATGGGTGGATCCAGAAGGTTTAGTCTATGTCCCTGCTGCACCAGATTGATCTATACCTTGGAAATAGTCTCATTTACGTATATTCTAACTGCATTCTAACCGTTGACTGGACAAAAAGAAAACGATCAAAATTTCCAGAAATTCATGGAACGTTTTGAAATGGCCTCCAACACTTGCATATATCTATTTCAGAGTGAAGCTACCCATGGATATACGAGCCTTTCAACTGCTAACCCTTCTCGGTGAGGTGTAACTGAAAGAATTTCAGCCAAAAAAAAAATAAATCACCTCCTATCCATAAAGAGCTTAAGTGGCTAAGAAGTTCTGGCACGTTGTCAAGAGGAAGAATAGAGAGTTTAGAAGTGACCGCTCGAATCATTCGACGACTATAAGACCTCATAAAAAGAGATAAGGTAAATCGCTTATGAACAAAAACCTTCGAATTTAAGAAGGACTGCTTTCAGACGTTCCTAACGTGCCCTTGCGCAAAAGTATTATGTTAACATGATATATTAACATGATATTGACGAAAAGGGAAAGTCTTTAAATATCCCGTCTTCGAACATTGTGCAGGCCTGTCCATCCGAGTTCCGATTTGGATAAAGGATACCGGTGGATAAAGTCTACCACGCCAAAGGAATATTTCAACTTTTTTCTCAGCAATATGGTGAATTTTGTCCGAGAGCGGCTTTTCCTGAAATATCCTGAGAACGAGATATCTGCCTTATGGAACACTGAGGCCTTCACAGAACTTGGACCCCAGGCCAAATCGAACCACGATTACCTTTCCAGGGACTCGCGTATTACACACTGCACCATTGAGACCCAAGTTTTGCGTTTCTCTCAGCTAGTTTTCTGCCTACCGCAGCCATCAGCAATTATCCGTCAGCGAAATTGATATGGGTAGCACAAATCGGCATTGAACTAAGTTAAGCGGAGGCCGTAGTCGAAATTACAATGTTAACCTTCTATTTGCTTCCAACTAAAATTTTCCACGGCAGGGTATGAAGTGACGACTACAGCCTCTGCTTAACTCGGTTCAATACCGATTTGCGCTGCCCAGATCAATCCCGCTAAAGGTTGATTGCTGATTGTAGCGCTAGATAGAAACCTAGCTGACACAAACGTAAAACAAGGGCCTTAGTCATGCAGTGGTGTGCAATACGCGAGCATCCGGCGGAAAGGGTAATCGTGGTTTGGTCTGGCTCGGGGCCCAAGCTTTGCGAATGTCTCAGCATCGTTGTGGTTGCTTTTCACATCACACCGTGCCGTGAAAAACTATAGTAGGCAGCAAATAGACGTTTAACACTCAGGCCTTCACCAGCTACAGTTGTGGGCCAAAGAGAAGTTTCCTGCGCTTCGACGAGGAATATGCAAGAACGACAACGATTCCTGCAACGGCAATCAATCTTCAGATTAGCCGACTGAGTAATTGAGTAAAGGAGAATGTAACAAGCTGAATCCGTTCATGGAGCTACAGTACGAAAAAAAAGAATGTAGCAAAAGCGAAATTATCAGTGTACAACTAAAAGACACATTTCAAACAACCTAGAAGGATGCAGAATGAAGCGAATTCAAAACCTCAGTTGCAGAAGCGATGGATGCTGTAAGGATGAGGAAGAGTATTATACCATAAGCCTTGTCGCCCACCGAATGCCGCTCTTCCTTCAAACGTCTAATTGACGTTGTGCCAAGGCTGGCAAGTGGCCAATCAATGGGACGAAGCCTTCGTCTGCTCGGCAGAATTACTCGTACACATAGCGATACTAATGGATGGTACCAAAACATTCTTACAAATTAAAAAAAATGTGTTTTACTCAAGAATTTCATATAGCATGGGGCTCCAACAACCGAAAATAGCTTAAATTTACACAAAAACAAAAGAACAATAGGGATTCAGAATGCACAACTTTTTATTTCCCGCCAACAGCTTTTCTCAGGGCAAGGTATTATGTGGGATGTAACCACTACGATGCCGGGATATTTCCAAAACCTGGGCCCTAGGCCAGATTGAACTACTACCCTCGCCGGGTGCTCACTGCATTAATGAGCCATAGTTTTCCCTTTTTGCCAGCCACTTTTTTTTTTAATAATCGGAATTCTCTTCTCTCCAGTGAAGCAACGTTTCAGCTTAGGTCTACGATTCTTGATTTTTAACCACCTCTCTTATTTGAACAATTCAACAGATCGACATAGTGAAACATGCTTCTTTCTTTTAGCGTTAGCAAAGCTTACATAACCCGTAATCCCGTTAACTGTCGAGTATCTCTAGCAAGTCCCAGTTAGCGTACCAGTAAAGTACTGTCTCCCAAGCACCACAACTGCTCTGTGGGCCTCGCTCTGTAGAAGGAAACAAAGGATGTGACTCCCTTGTTATGAAGCCATTTATTTTTAGCGCCTTTGGTGAGATGAAAATGAATCGTATATTCTCCATGTATGGCAAAAGCGTCAGCTACTTCAGAATGTATGGCGACTATTTGAAACGATGAGGAAATCGAAACTTTTTAGTAGTGCTATTCCATGGTTACAGTGAGAATCCACTCGTCTAGCATCCAATAACATTCATGAGGAGAACAAATTCATAGGCAAAAAAGGATAAAGCTCTCGGCGTTGATCAATCCCTGAGGGATGCGCTATACATTCAATTCCATTAAGCATGCGAATGAATGCATATCTGGCCTTTACAATGACTTTCGGTAGCCTACCGATGTATCGAGCCAGTGCTACTATCTTTCCAGACAAGTCTGGTACCAATTTGCCGAGCCCGGAGGAATGGAAGGCTTGGTGGGCCATGGGCACAGGGATCGATTCCACGTGGGTGTTGCAGGGCACCTCCGACCACTGAGCCACTCGCGCCCTTTGATAGAAGTGGAATTTACAAGTACATCCGAAGATGTTCGTAGGCAACAGATATAAAACGACGAGTCGAATGAAAGAACTGTTCGGACCCATATAATATGTGAAGATCGGTCATGTAAACAAAAAAGCCAACATAGGATAGCACGCGAAAATATTTATGAAGAAATGTACAAAAAAGACGAATACGGAATGAAATATTAAAATTTGATTTGTGAACGATTGCACGACATTCAAAGGTAAGAATGCGAACGAGAAGCATTCATAGGCATTAGAGATTTCAAGGACACCATGAGATTCAGGGAGAACACTGACGCCGGAAGGATGATAAAGAACATGACGACTACTCGGCTTAACGTGGGCAACGCCATCGTCACTGTTGACGTCGTCACTATAACAGTGATTCAATCAATAACTATTTATTGCACTTCACCATAACTATAAGAGATTGCATAGCTACTGTACATAATTTCTTTTACTATTCGATAATAATTCTCCGTAGCAATTATGAGCGAGAAAACCCTTAAACAATGATGAATGCGACGAAATCTGGAAACCTGTAGAGCCGGTCGATAAACACTCACTAAAAAACTAAACCATTAAATAGCAGCTGATCTAACAGTACTAAAAATCAAACATCAATGGCTTTTACACATTCCCGCTAAGCCATTTACTCTCATAGGTAGGACTCCCTAAGAGAAAGGAAGAAAGAGGACCTCGGTGGCGCGTCGAGTAACACGTGACCACCGCAAAAGGTAATCGCGGTTCGACCTGGCCTACGGTTCCTACTTACTTGGTACTTGAACGGCCCGTTTTCACTAGTTGTGCGGGCCCCAGCATAATCACCATTTGATTTGCTTGCTGAGATTTGCTGGTTAAGCCATTGTCGTTCCCTGGAATCCCGAGGACAGCCTGGCCAAAGTCTGCACTAGGTCGTCACCACAACAGGCAGTGGCAGCCCTTGTGGATCAGAGGGAGGTTTACCACCATGCGACTTTGATACCAAGACGGTGGTGGATCCTGGTATTGGTTTACTCTTAGCTAGGATTCCTAATGGAAACGCCAGACTCCTTCTCAGCTTGGGAGATCCTGCCAGGGGGACGAATCCACCCGCTGTACATCGCAGCCCGACACCCAGGAACACCTCCCAGTCAGGCGGTAAACCGTTGGGAAGTGCCTACGGTTCAAGTGTAGCAAATGTCTCAGCACCACTGTGCTTATTGATAGTGTTTTTAGAGATATATTATTTGCACTGTATCACCAATCACTTAACTTACAGGCAGAAAACTAAATTTTGGATACAAGGACTTTTTAATCTTGCCGCAACAGAGCAAAATGCAGTATACAACCTGTGCTTACTACTGTTATCATCCGTTCTCCTACTATTAAAACTATCATTATTGAGGCTCCAAGGAAAATGAAATCGCTGAAATATTAGCCAATGAACAACAACAATAGGAACATTTATACGAACCTCTCGTTAGCAAAAAAAGGGTAGTTCTTAAGAGCATATATATATATATGTATATATATATATATATATATATATATCGAATGTTACGCCAAGGTTTTTAGAAAGTCGATTCTATGAGTTATCATTATTGTTAATTGAATGGTCCAGAAAAGCAAACATGAGTTTCTAAAGCAAAAAAGGAAAGAAGAAAAGGAGAAACCGCTAACATGTAATCTTCTAATTGTGAATCAGTGTCTGCACTCAGGTCAACAGCTTACTTGTTAATGCTGTGCAGTGTAGCCTTCATTGACCCAACGAATGACCAAGAACTTTGCCAGTTAGCTTTTGTCAGAAATTCGTAGTGTCATTGACAAATGACCATTGTACTCGCAGCTGTAATCAATGGCGTTGTTGTCCTCATAGCATCTGAGGGCCAACGATAAACATCGCGAACGTCTAACGTGATCATTTCACCTAGCCGGACATCGAGAACACTTCCCGTAAAAAAACAACGGACTGAATCTGCATAGGGAGACACAGGTCACAAAATACAGAAGTGTAAAAGCTCAAAAGGATAAAGCTTTCGGCGTCAATCAATCGCTGAAGGATGCGCCATGCATTCCATTCGTTTTCACTAAGTGTCGTTGAAGGTGACTGAATGCATATCTGGCCTTTACAATGACTCGTGGTGGCCTACCGATGTATCGAACCAGTGCTGCTATCCTCCCAGACAAGTATGGTACTAATTTGCCAACCCGGAGGGATGGAAGGCTTGGTGAGCCATGAGCGCGGCGATCGATTCCACGTGTGTGTGTGTGTGTGTGTGTAACGAAATAGGTAGCGACGAAGTGGAGCGGTTCAGAAACTATTTCGTGTGTAGCAGTGGCGCCTCCAACCACTGCGCCACAGAAGTGTAATGGTGAAAAATTGGAGTTAAGGTGTAGAATCCTGGAACAACAAGGAAAGTCGAAGAATTCTACTCCGCTTTGGATTAATGACAAAATGACCTCAAAATGGAACGAAGAGTTGAATATCATGAAGTTCGGATTTTTTGATCAATGTGACGTTGCGCACGACCAAGTGTGTGAACTCAAGTAAACTTTGTCGATAAACTAGTCGGCTGTGTGCATTATATGAAGACGGTTATGGTTCGACCTAAGTTTAGGTCTGGGTCTAGCTTTGAACTTGAGTTTGAAATTGGAATTTTTCTACAGGGTTAAAAAAAGGAATCAGTCAATCCTAGGCTGCATATGATACTGACCAATGCGGAATCCTGAAGAAGACGAATGCCATTTTATCGTTATACATAGCAAAACAGAGATTGTATTACTAATCCCGTACCAATTCTGAGGAACACAAAATCTACGAACGACTTCTCAGCTCCTTAGAAAAATCATTAAAGAGAAAATATCTCATGATGAATCTTATCAACGAATAGGAAGCGATGCTTAATAGGCTGGTAATTTCTTTTCATGTATTTATTTTCAATATGACCCAACATAGCATACTGCGCCGATCCCACTAATTCCTTCAGTCGATTTGCTCATAAGTATTCGTCGTTATGCACGAGGACCTTCGGATTTACGTGCAGGTTCGGCAACTGTTTGAGGACATTGGTCCTTTTCATGAATTTCATTGCAGGTCGAATTGATTTTCTTTAAGATCTTGGGATAGCTATACTAGCGCGTTCGTAGGTCATTGCAAGCAATCGTCGTCCCTTGTAGATTTAGACTGTATGCATTTCTCCCCATATAAGTCTGTACCAATTTCTCAACACTGGAGTAATATTAGGCGTGTCTGGACGGGCACAGGTTCTCATCAGCTCCCTTACATGCATTTAAGGAAATCCATAGCACCACATTTCCTGCTTCACACGCTGATAAGAGTTCTTCGTTTTCAGAGTTCAATAGAAACTGAGACTTAATCTCATTAAAAATAAACAGGTTTTACCTACATCATTCATTAGTTGTGACAACGCCACAGAAAGTTAGCTTCCTCTTATGAAAAAACTTCGTCAAGAAAAAAAAGGAAGGAAGGGAATGAATAAGTTGGACGGCAGAGTTGAATTTCTGACGAGATCGAGAAGATTTAAGGAAACAGAAAGAAAGAAGATAAGAGCGACTCATTTTTGGAATATTTCGATTTGATACCGACTTGAAACACAAATTGGAGCAAATAAAACAATTTTATTTCATTTTATATTACTCTGCTTACAGTTAGAAAGTAGTAAGTAACGTCTAAAGGTCCATTCGCAAGTAACCTTCTGGATTGCCGCTCCTTCAAAAACGAAAGGGTATGAAAAAGACCCGAGTCTTACGGTTCGATTTGGCGGTCGTCTCTTAACTAAAGACCATAGTCAAAGTCTTTACTATTTGGTACACCAGCTTTGGAAATGAAAAAAAAATTTCCTTCCCAAAATTAACTAAATTATCATTCAAGAATCAATGATATTGAAAATACTAAAAAATTTGAAGATCAGATTTAGAAATCGCAGCGGAAAAAACAGCAAAGTTGGAGGCGAACCTCTTAGAGACTACATCTGAAATGATGAGTAGTGGAGTTCGGTTTGGAAATCCAATGAAAAATGAATAAAGTAGGGCGGGTAGGGAGGCTTTGTGCCAAAGGAGCGGTGGGAGCGAACGGATGACTAAAAATCGCAGAACGGCCAAACGGCAGCTGAACGAGTGAGTGACGGCTTTCGGTTCGAGAACGTGCGAAACCAAAACAACAGAAAAGAATTTTTCTGAGCAAAAGCTCAAAACTCATCTTGAAATCGACAAAAACCTACAGAAATCCTCGGCTGGATGTCAGCAATTCAGAAGCGCCAAAAGCCATTACATACGAAGTTGTCACGATTATCAACCAACTAACCGATGGGCTATTTCCTGAGAGAGGTTTTCGCGAAATTTCCCGAAAAAGACATCGAAACAAGGAAAGAAAAGTTCCGTTAATTTAGTAATAGGACTTCGAACTAAAACTCTGATGAGTCGCATTTCATTGCTTCAGAAAATAAAGAAAGAAGCTGCCATATATATATATATATATATAT